>PYUH01000238.1:4583335-4626154 GCA_016808085.1 Suaeda aralocaspica | reverse complement strand
AAAAAAAAAAAAAAAAAAACAACAACTTGATTAGGCGAAAATAGAGGCTTAATTGGTGTTTGATGATGGATTTTAGTATGGAAGTTGTTTGGGTTTATGTAGGGGAAATATGTAATGATAAGAATACACTTTACAAACTGTGGTAATGAAGCTTTCAATTTGTTTGAATTGTATGTTATTCTGATTCTCAATATGGGTTTCTTAGCAGTTAGACCAAAGCATAATTAAGGATACTTTATGTTAGATTTTGTAGTCTTTTTGTTGCTTTTTATCTGTTGATGACTTTGGATGGAGGTTAATACTTTGCTTTGACTGCCATTCAGAATATTCATATCTTGTTGTTTAGGTCAGATGCATGGGTGATACTGCACACAATTCTCTATTAAATTTGTACTTACACAATTATACTGATGATTGTTCAAGTCATTAATTTAACATGATATAGGTGCGGCCGTGCCGGTGTGACAAGATGGTCACAAGTCCGAATCTCATCCACCCCGCTTTTTACATTAAATTATCAAGATTCAAGAATCTATATGTTGCGTTCACAATTTAAGTCAATTGGGTTCTTTCATGCAAGGGGAGTGTAACAGAATATAGATCAATTTTTAATATTGGCTTAAATATTACTTGAATTGGTCCTTCAACAGATTCTTTAAGGTTCAAGCATATACAAAAATATTTTACTTTTGCTAATATATACTAGGGAATTAGAGATGGTAAAAAGTGATTTGATTTGAAAAATTGATTTAGGTGCAACTCAAAAGCAAAGTTAATTTTCAATCCTACATGAAACCTACCATTATCCATAAACATGAGCGACTTGAAACAATTTATAAGATTAAGATCACAGTAACAAATAAATGTCAAACTGATAAAGTATCAAACAAAAGGCGGAAATTGGGATCAAATTTTTTTTGGAATTAATCAAAAGGGTGATATGAAAAGAACATGCCAATGAATCAATAAGGATTAAATGTAGCTGATGAACCAGAGACCTTGTGTTTTTTCGAATTAAACTAGCTAATGTTTGGATGAAAATATTATTAAAGGTATAACCGATTGTAACTAATAATGTATGACCAGCATAACACTGCCAATTCAAGTGTCAACAGTTCAGTTTGATTATAACTATGTAAATCAAATTCTGAATTCCGCAACTCATAACATATACTCCACAGTAATTGATTAGAGGCTTTATCGTCAAAGATAATGGCTTTTATGTTCTCTTCAAATTTAAAAAAAAAAAATAAATAAAAAAACGATGAATTGATGGAAAAGTGATATAGTATGACTGTATGACATTCAAAATTGTAGAGTTAGACTATACAATCAGATGGACTTTTATTCTATAGAAAAACATTTTCTTATGGTTCTTAGGCTTCTAGTTCTAAATTTCTAATAAGAAGATATGACTCCACAAATATTGGGCCTACCACTATGCCTAATAGCTATATAGCAATAGCATGGCCTGAAACACAAGCTAAGTTTTAGATGTTAAACGTGGTCCGAAATTTTCTTACTATCACCTGTATTTTCACTTATCTTTCCAACTCTACCCTTTACTTTCCAAAAAAAATCTTACTTATGTTAGTTACATTAAAAAAAATAAAAATTAATAAAAAAAATCAAGACCTGCGTCTGATTTAGACGCAAGTGTCAGGATACCCGCATCTAAATCAGACGCATGTCTCAAATTTATTTATTTTTTTTTTTTAAATTGAGACCTGCGTCTGATTTAGACGCAGGTTTCATTTGGTTCACGACAGTTTCACAAGGTCTTTTTCAATGGCCATAACTTTTTCTCCAGAACATTCTACGAGGTGTACGACCTACCGTTGGAAAGCTCTTTGAGTCTACTTTCCAACGCAACTAAAATCATTTTAATTCGAGTTTATACTTTGTGAGATATGGTCAAAACAATGAGAGGCGGTCATATTACAATCCGTTTTCACAGGGTCTTTTTCAAATGGTCATAACTTTTTCTCTAAAACATTATACGAGGCGTACGACCTACCGTTGGAAATCTCTTTGAGTATAGTTTCCAATTTATTTAGAATCATGTTAATTGGAATTATACTTTGTGAGATATGAACAAAACCGTGAGAGATGGTCATATTACAATCCGTGTTTACTACACAAAGTGTACTCTACCACCCACGCCTCTTTCTTTTTCCTTCATCACTACATCCTCACCCATATACATCATATTTTACCCACATGACTCCTTAAACCTCTTGTTGAAGTTGGTTTTTTGGATGGTGAGATGTGTTTGAGTTGTGAGTTGGATGGATGGTGATATATGGTTGATCGAGTTGGTGTGAGTGATGGTGGTTTAGAGAAAGAAGTAAATGGAGAGTGTTAGAGGGAGGAAAGAAGAGGGAAGGGCAATTGTAGAAAGATGGTACAAAATACGTACGGGCGATTACAACGTTTTTATGGACGATGTTTAGCAATCCGGAGGAATTGTATTGTGTTGGATGTTTAAAACATCATATCATATGTAACCTAGCACCCTGCCTTGTTCAAAGCCCAGCATATTAACTAATAGCTTCGAAATGAAAGTATTAAGCCCAAATAAAAGGTGCTTTTTATTCAACACGGTGACCTTGAGCTTAACTTATACTTGCAACTTTTGTCATTTTAGGTTGTAAGTTGTAATACAATACTCACAACTTTGCTTTTTTTTTTTTTTCATTTTTTTATACCACTTTTAATATACCTTTTAATAATAAATGACATTTATACTCTTAGTTTACTACACTTGTCTGTTCTAAGTTGACCCACTTTATCTCTCCTCAAACATTTATTTATATCCTTATAAATACTAATCATCTATTTCTATTTTTTGCCTAGAGTCCGTATCACATCAAAGTTGCGAGTATTGCAATACAAAGGTAGTATTTTATACAGAGTACCTCACAAATATTACTTATTTGTTGCAACAGTAGAGCCGCGGAGGTAGCATATATTCCTTTGTATATTTTCATTCCCATAATTAACATTTGACAATTCGGAAATCACGGAGAAAACACAAGATTGTGGCTAACTTGAATCATATTGAGAAGTTACAATATTAATTTCATTACTAAATCACATTTGAAATTTATTTTCCTTACCTCAATTATTATAGACTATCACAATTATTATAGATTATTATTTTCCCAATAATTCAATACTCATATATTAGAGCAAGGGGATAATTATATGAAGTAGTTGTAAACTTGTAGTAGGATCTTATAACATATAAGACAATTGTCTCGCTGCCTTGCACTATTCCTTCCTGTCTCCGAAACTTGACGATTATATCTTGACTTCACCTACCTACCTAATACAATGTCAATTATGATTGCCGCAATTTGCCATTCAATATCATGTCTTATTTTTAAAGTGATTAGAAACTTGGAGTCATCTTTCAATAAGAGCTTCACAAAGTCTAAGCGATATGCCAATAATAAGGGTAAATTAAAACAGAAGAAGAGCTAGCTTGGAAAAGTCAAAGCAGTGGCCTACCAAAGAGAGACAAAGTCAAAGCATGTTGTTTGCTGATCATCTACCTTGCTTTAAAACTTCCTTCGTCGCAGTTGCAACTCTTGCAATTTTACTAGAATTTTTTTCACATTTGTCCATTTATATTATTATTATTATCGACCTACATTTCAAATAATGTAATTGTAAAAATTACTTCAAGAAATCATCCCATGTTAAATCTTTTAAAACTTTCAACACCACAATTTAACCTTCATACAAACTACAAAATTAGCTACACAAGTACGTAGTTTCTAATTCGAACTTTTTAATCCTTAAATTTGGTACCTCTAAAGCATAAATTCAAACGGTTCAAAGTCAACTATTGTAATCTCATCATATCTCAAACCCCCTAAATGTTACATAAATTTTGACTTATGCCATTTTTATTTTTTTTTAGCTTATTTTCAATTATGTTGAATTAATTTATTAAGTTGTTTTGAGTTCGGCATTTTATATTCATTTCATTACATAGTACGGAGTAATAATTACACTTTACCCTCAACTTAACTCAACCCGATCCAAAACAACACCAACTAATGATACATTGATACTAGAGTTGGGAAACGTGTAGTGTCGTGTCGTGTCGTTTTCGAGTTGTGTCACTTATATAAACGAGTTGAACCCGATCTGTATAATAAACATGTCGTGTCGTGCTAACCCATGTACTTAAACGGGTTAATACACTTGACCCAAGCCCACTAATAACGGGTTGATTTCGTGTCGAGTTAGCGGGTCACATCTTTTTTTTAAGTACTATTGTATATAATAAGGTGGAATCGAGTCGTGTCGAGTCAACCCATTTACTTAAACAGGTTGAACTCTCTAACGCTAACCCTACTTGTTTAATAAACGTGTCATGCCGTATCAATCCGTTTAATTAAATGGGTCAACACTGTCGATCCAAACCCGTTAATAACGGATCGATCTCGTATCGAGTTTTCGGGTCATGTCAATTTCTCGGTTTCTCCCACCTCTATTTGATACATACTAATAGGTAATAACTAGATATTTATTTAAAAAATTAAAATTATCACACCATTACATAGAATTTTAGAGAAAGTGTTCCAAAAAAAATATTGGAAATGCCCGCGAAAATGGCGAGTCAATGGGAGGTCTCAACACTCTGACGCCTGGCAAAAGATTTAATGCAAAAATTAGTTAAAACCCCAAATAATTGACCATGTTTCTGAAAACGAAATACTAAAATAACTTGTAATAAATAATAAAATATCCATAATTAATTAATCATTACAGAAGAAATCCACAAAAGAGAGAATACATTATACAACCAGTTGAGGACATCCCCCCATTTCTTTGTCGAAGTACAACCCACCATAGCTACAACTAACATCCCAAAAAAAAAAAAAAAAAAAAAAAATCAAAAAAAAAACAAAAAAAACATTTTTGACAAAATTATTCAATTTTCCTAATTTTGCAAAAAATCAAAAAAAAAAAAAAATTGTGACCCAATTCCTGATCTGGGTTCCCCTTAATTTGTCTATCCTATTTGTGGGGTTTGATTTTTTTTTTTTTTTGGGGGTAATTTTGATTTTTGTTGAGGATTCCAAGCTCAGGAAGTTGGGTTTAATACAATAGCAGAAAAGAAATTAAAAAAAGAATTGATCTTTTGTTTTTGATATTTTGTTGATTTTGGGTGTTAAAGATTAGAACTTTATTTGATTTTGGGGGTTTGTTTTGGTTGAAGATGATGTGGAGGGACCCAGGACAACCTGCAGATTCATATTATGAAGTTAGACCTGAAATTACAGATGCTCCAGAAACCAAGTTTAGGATCAAGGTTTTGTTTTTATTTCATTTCATTTTTCAATTATTAAAGGTTGACAATGTTGTTTATTTCATCAGGGTATGCTTTTTATGATCAATGATTTGTTATTTGCTTATTCCAATTGTACTTGGGTATGATTTTTTTTTTTTGCTCAATTGATATGTTTGATTGTTAATTGCAATTGTGAATGTTTGGTGCAATGTTGAATGTTGGTTATGTTTAGCTAAGTTGATGTTTGGGAAAATTTCTTGAGTTTGTTTTGCTGAATTTATGATGATTGCACGATCAAGTATCTATTGTTTTGTGATGATTGAAATCAATGGATTTTGGAGGATGTGATTTGTAGCATATGATTATGGCAATGGAAACTTTGCAAGAAGTATTGTGTTTGATTTCGCCATATTGTTTGGTTTTCCTAGAGTGCTATCATTTTGGATCTTTGATTTGCAAAAATTGTTTCAGCTGGGCCTATTTCGCTGATGCCGGTTTTCCTTTTTCAGGCTGGTAAAACATTGAGTGTGAGGAAATGGCAATCAGCTTTCACTCCAGATGGCAGACTTGATATAAGTAAAACACTTAATAGGATACATCGCGGGGTATGTTTGATAAGAAACTTTACTCAGCTGCTTGCTGCTATAACAGTTTGCTATTTTTTTTTTATTTGGTTAAATATATATGATTGTATCCCTTAAGACTTGTAGAGTCATAGTGCTTACAAGATATTGATCTTTCTTTTGTGTAATCTGCTCATTGTTGCATCTGATAAAATGTATGCTTCTTTTGAAGGCTGGCTATATGCAAATCTGTGTTTTAAGAAGCCGTAACTTCTGATTAGCTCTAACAATAATCAAAATGTGTTCAGTTAAGTTTAAGGCATGAGCGTCCCAAGAGTCATGTTTCTATGTCCTACTGAGTGCTGACTATCATTTGCTTAATAGACATTGATGAACTGATCTGATGATGTGACCTAAAGCATCTTATGCTTGGTTTCCCATGTCAAAGATTTTATTTATTTTGGTAATGATAATGTGAAATAGGGATTTAACGTGTGTACTCTTGCTTATTAGGGGGTCCATCCGTCAATTAGGGGAGAGGTTTGGGAATTCCTACTTGGTTGCTATGATCCAAATAGTACATTTGATGAGCGATCACAAATGCGGCAACGGAGAAGGTAGTTTCTTCACTCATGTTTTTAAACCTCATTTTGAATCACACCTAATTGTTTATTAAAAAAAATATAGGAGCAAATTATTGTTTGTTACTGGAGAGTATATTGTGATTTGTAGGAGTTTAGAAAACACAATTTTTTATGTCCAGAATTTAGATAAATTGTTAGATCACTGCAAATTATAAGACCTCTATGCTTACATTTTGTACAAGGCATCAAATTGTTGTCCAAGACCAATTGATAAAGTGTTCTATTGATCAAAGTTCTCAAGTCTTCCTTTCTTTCTTTCATGTGCCAAATCTTCTGCTCATATTCTTACTGTCCTTATAGAAATTTGGCCCTTGGTGTTTTTATTCCTGTTATTGGAGTCCTATGATTCTAGTTCTTTGATGACTCATTCACCAACACGCTCTTCTATTTGTTCTAGAGTAAATTTTATGTTCTAGAGTACTTTTGCTACTCATGAACTTGTGCTTTGATATGTTACATTTAGCCTTGTTTAATTATGTTTCAGCTATCAACTTGCTTTTTGCGTGTCCAAGGCTCTTTGGTATAACAGATTAGGTTAGACCTCCAATTCTACACTTGTCTTTTGCAAGTAGATGGTTGGAGTTAGTGTTCGGGTTCAATCTCAAATGTGATAAATGATGAATATAGGTCTTCTCAAAAGCAAGGCTCTTAATAAGTTTCTTGCAAAAGAATTCTTGAAAATCAATCATGTCGATGTTGCAACTTTATACGATCAATCAGCTGCCCATCACATTTTGCCAAATGTTTTCATATGAACATTTTATTTAATTAGTTGGTTAATTGGCCATCACAATTTACTAAAATAATAAAATCAGGCTATAATTTCATTATTCTATGCGTATAGATTCTATACTTATTATTTCATTTCTTTCAGGAGGATATTTACTTCAAAATGTAATTTACTTCAGTTGCTTTTGTTGACTGTATAATTCTATCTTATTGCATTATCTTGCTGAATATAGTTTTCTGAATTTGCTGCTTTGTTATCTGTTGTTGGTGTTTATTTGCAGGGTGCAGTATGCTCAGTGGAAAGAGGAGTGCCGTCAGATGTTTCCCCTTATTGGCAGTGGTAGAATTATCACTGGTCCCATAATCAATGACCACGGAGAGCCAATTCTAGACCCATTGGTACTCTTAGAAACAAATCTAGAAGATGCTACTGCTGGAACTGCTTCTGACAGTGTAGAAGATTACAGTGGTCGAGAAATGGAGAATGCAGCAAAAAATCATGCTCCCATGTCCAAGAAAGAAATTCAGTGGAAGCTCACTTTGCATCAAATAGGTTGGTGTTGGATAAAATATGCTAATCTACTATTTGTGCTTCAATTAGTTGATTCAGCTCTCATAGACTCAAAGTCAGTGAAAGTGCAGGGTATTTTCCGCCACTAATCTTATTAAAGGAAAATTCTGCTTAGTAACTGTATGATACTAGGGAGTAGGGATGTGTTTTTGTGTGTATACCTCCGTGGTCTTTGCAAGTGTTACAATTATTTGGGAATGATTTTTTTTTGGGGGGGGGGGGGGGGGGGGGGGTTGTTTCCCCGGTCTATGATGTTGTTGCTTATGCCCTGCTATAAAACACTTAGGGTAAGCAGTGGTGTTGGTTATATGACAATACCTTTATTATTCATTTCATACAATAAGGAAATTCATGGTGCAACACCTTCTGAGGTTGAGTTTGTCCATTAGATATTTTATTTTTGAAAATAATTTAATAAAATCTTTAACAACCTTAGATTATAGAAGTGTTTTTTAAAATTAAATGCAATGATATAACTTAGACTTTAATGGTTTTATTTAGATACTTAGAGGGAGATTGATGATCAAAATTTTATCTTATAGGATAAAGTCAGTTATGTTATACACAAAATTTTGTTATTTGCTTAGGTGTTCGCAAAGACCTTTCTGTAGGATATATAGCATGTTTGTCTCTTTTTTTGACATCCCTTAGGAGCCTTGGTTGTGGTTGTATTGAATCATATAAAGTTCTTAAAAGAATTTTTTCTGTATGCTCCTTCTGCTGAACATATGTACCCAAATCACCTAAGGTTTTTTTTAGAGGCATTAGAAAACCTTGCATGCTAATATATTTCTCTTTTAATTCAATTGCGCTCTTCTTGGGATGTTTCTCCCTTCTACTTTGATTTGATAATTATTGCTTGATGGCATTTATAATCTTTTAGCTAGATATTTTTCTAGCATAAACGAAAAAGCTTCTTTGCAAATGTGATCCTCTTTAAGTTTGTTTTATTCTTTCTTGAGTTTTTTTCATTTATATTCTCTAAATCAAGTCGCCAATGTCATGAGCAATGCTTTTTTCTTCTACGTATCTTCTCTCTATTTTGCTGATCAACTTAGAGTCTTAGACGTGTTTTGTTTTGTATTTTGATGTGATTCTTGCATTTAGTTTTGCAATTCAATCTCTCTCTTTTTTTTTTTTTTTTTTTTTTTTTTTTGGGTGTGTGTGTGAGTGTCTTAATGCCTGGGCTGATATGTGTCAGGTCTTGATGTTAAGCGCACCGACAGAGCTCTTGTCTTCTATGAGAAGAAGGAAAATCTTGCTAAACTGTGGGACATATTGTCTGTTTACTCCTGGATAGATGGAGATGTTGGGTACTGCCAAGGTCAGCTACCATCCAACTCTGTTTTGCTTTAGCTACCACTTGGCTAGAATTTTGTTAGCTGTTTCATAATGGTGAATTCATATACAGAAAATAGATCATATTCATAGAACGTCGACTAGTACTTGAGCATTTATAATATACATACAAGCTTTATGAAAAGGAAAGTTGCCTAAGCTGGATAATGGAATGATAACCTTAGGAATAGTTTGATTCTGTAAAAAAAGTAACTGTCGGAATTGACATGGGGTTGCTGAACTTTGATGTGCTTACTGAATGAGCACATCATTAGAGCTATACAAGTTCAAGCTGTTCCAGTCTTCTTTGTTCTCTTGTTCGCTGCTATTTTTGGGTATATATTTTGAATGTCAAGCAATGAACTGTTTCTTGCTGCCAAAATGCTGTATGTTGGCATAATGAGGTGCTTTGGCACAAGATTCATTGGTCCATGTATGTTGCCCATCTGTCCTTTTGGCCTCTAGAGTCTAGACCTCTTAACATTCTCACTAAGTCTCTAATGTTCTATCTTATTAAGAAAAGGACTATCTGTTAATTAAGAAAGAGGTTAGTACTTAGTAGGGTATCGAAATTTATCAGATTGAGGGCAGAGAATGTAAAAAGTGCTAAATACTTGTAAATCTTGTATAATATGTTTCCTGGAACATGTAAAGGGGTTCAATTGCTGCTCGCCTACGAATGGGGAACTTATGCAATATAACTGAAGCAGGGAATACCCTGTGGTCACTTACATGGTTACAAACTTACATCATTTGACTGATAGCAATGAGCTTGTCATTGGAAAAGATTTCCTTTCTGAATGATGCTCGTTTCAAGTGCAGGAATGAGTGATCTTTGCTCCCCCATGATAATTCTCCTTGACAATGAAGCTGATGCTTTTTGGTGTTTTGAACGGCTTATGCGCAGACTGGTACTTTTTCTTCCTTTGCTGTCTAGTATTCTAGTATCTTGACATTTTCTATTTATATAAAAAAACTTGAACTCAATCTTTATCTTATGTCAACAATATTAGAATCAAAGATTGGGCCTGGCCCTCCTGATAGTTATTGCTAGCTTTCATACCAAGAGTTCAAGTTTATTCAATTCAAATGTTATGATATTGTTGCAGTTGCTTACAAATGTTGTGTAATTTGAAATTTTAAAGCGAGGAAATTTCAGATCCACTGGCAGATCAGTTGGGGTAGAGGCACAACTTAGTAACCTAGCAACAATCACACAAGTTGTTGATCCTAAACTCCATCACCATTTAGGTATGAATATATCATTATCTTCTATATTTATAATCCTGGGAATTTGAAATTTTCACTGAGAATAGTTCTTTTGTTTCAGTTTATAGATCAGCATTTCATTATATCGCTGTTAATCTTATACTAATATTATTGACCTTCAGCTCCATTAGTCCTCTCTTGTAGAGAGATATCAAGTTACTGCCAACAGCAAGTGTACATGAATAGCACATTTCAGTTACTTTTGTTACTTTTGAAATTTTCATTTGCAATTGAAAGACAAATTTGAGATGTTTGTAGTGACTTAATATTGCATTTAAACCTTCTTCCACATAAATTGCCTTGAATTCAAGTTCCCCATTTAAAATGGCATGGCGATGAACTCTTTCTTTTTTTGGTTGAAAACAGAGACACTAGGTGGAGGTGATTATCTATTTGCCATTCGAATGCTCATGGTTTTGTTTCGCCGGGAATTTTCTTTTGGAGACTCTCTATACCTTTGGGAGGTATGACTGAAGCCCCTTATTAGTCTGGATTTATTTATGCTTTAAGCTTATTAGGTGCTGTATAAAGTATATGAGTATGCTGTAAATCCAATCTCACTAAATATTTTTATGAGTGAAATGTGTTAAACCCTGCTTGTATGCCTTGTTCGCTTGATTAATTAGTGTTTTCCTAGTGAGCGTATACTTTCCTGAATTTCTCCCTTGAATTGCTTTTGCAAAGTTGCTAGTGGTGAACATGGTTTCCTTTTGCTCTCTAATTGCCTGGTTTACATTAGTGGACAATAACTTTGTACTTTGTAGCTTTGAAAATAATTATTTTGTCGTCTACACCGAAAGTTTAAATATTGTAGCTGAGAGGTTTATGTATATGTTATGCAATGAAATGTGCACTGGGCTAGTGACCTACACCTATAGACCTACCATTCCCTAAGACAGCAATATTCTACATGGTTTGGTAGTAAAAGACTCAACGAACATGAGGAGTTGAAGATTTAAAAAAATTTGCCAACCGAACACCTACAATCTGTCCACGTCCATGGTTTATGCAGACTTACAGCTAAAACATACAGGTCCTTAAAATCCTTTTTAGCATACAGACGCTGAATGGCTATGCATGGGAATCCCAGCCAGACTGTATACATAGGAATCATTTTTCTTGATATATTCTCTATACTTCAGTAATTTTGAAGGCACACAATCTGTTTATTTTACACATATTAGCTACAGTTTGCAGCACTCTTACACCTTACTCTTGAGATTTTAGGCTTGATTTTTCTTTGTTTTGAAAGTCAAAACTCTTTGTTATCCACTTTCTTGGCATAATAGCATTGATTGAGCTATTTCTCCCTTTTCTGTCCATTTCACAACTAGACTTTTTATAGTTATATATGTTGAAGCTTGAAACAACTTTAATTAATCTCATTTTTTTTGGTGTGATCCTGATAACAGATGATGTGGGCTTTAGAGTACGATCCTGAACTTTTCTTGGTGTACGAAGTGCCTGATTCTGCTAATGAAATTGCGGAAGGATCTAAAGGGAAACCGAAGTCCACACGGCATTACGGAAAGTATGAAAGAGAAATTTTGAAAAGTGGGTCAAAGGAAGATGATCCCCTCCCAATTTCTGTCTTCCTTGTTGTCAGTGTACTGAAAGAGAAGGGCCCGAAACTACTTAAAGAAGCTCGTGGTCTTGATGATGTTGTAAAGGTTTGTCTCCTGTTATTACCTAGGATATCACTTATATCAGTTTCGAAAATTTAGAACATGCACTAATTAGGCTGATTTACGAGTGTGCAACTCCAAAAATAACTATACCATGTTAGAGTTGAGTGTCTGATTTGGTACAGTAGTTAAACGTTGATTCCAATGTTTTATAACATATGGTTTTTCAGATATTGAATGACATTGCTGGAGATCTAGATGCCAAGAAAGCTTGTGCGAATGCTATGAAGCTTCATAAAAAATATCTAAAACAGGTAAAACATCGTCCTTTGACAATTCCTGTTTGTGCAAATGGAATAGGTAACTTCAATGCCAGTGTACTTTATACATGATTTCGTCTTGCTGCTTACATCTTTGAGATCAAATTCCATGCTCATAAATTATAGTTAGAGCTGAATAATTCAATTTTTCAGGCAAAGAAGACATAGCAACTGAAGTGTACAATTCTTTTGGCCACAGTCGAGAAATAACTTGTCGATGGAGAATGTCCACCAAATATACTCTCTCTATCACTTATCAATACGGAGTCACATTTTTTGGAAGTGAGATCAATAATTAATGTATACTCATCTGTTGGCTCAATTAACATTGATCCGTATGTAACTCATAAGGATTGATGTTTGTTGTACGTCCAATACATTCTTTTTACAAGTTTTACAATATTCTGAATATACCGCGCCCATTGCTAGTGGGTTGTAAACTTACAACTCCTATTGTAAAAGCTCTTTGAGCTGTGTTCAATATGAATGAATGGAATTTTGTTCGTGCTATGTTTTTTTTTTTTTTACTTTTTTTTTCCTGGACACTCCGATTTACGCTCCTTTTCGTAACGGTCTCTCTTCAACAAAATAAATTGTTACCCAAATTGTAATTTCCAATTATGATGATGGGGTGTTAAAAGTTTAAAACCTATAGATATGGTAGCAAAAGAACACTCAATAATTCTACTCCGTGATTTGTTCATTTTTAAGCCTTTTATTATCGGATATTTTATACAATAGTCAAGTTAAAACAGACTATATTACTTAGTGATGTGAATTGGGGCAAAGGCTATTAATATGGACTAGAACTTAAAATTAAAGTTTAAAAATTGGTTTCGTGGTTTGAAGGAGAAATATCATATTGGAGATTTGGAGACATCAAAACAAACAAATGATGGAACTTTTTAGTTTTATAATTTAATTTTTGTTTTACCCATTACACAAAATAATATTTGTTGGGACTTATTTACACATATTGATTTTAATCTTTACACTTTTGAATTCCAAAAAAAAAAATTAAAAAAAAATCGAAATACTTTAGATTTTATTTGACATTTGTACACTTTTGACACATAAAAGCTTCTTTTACTTGTTTTTACTTCTTTTTTTTTTTCTTGGACTAATTGTTAGTTAGTTAAATAATTATATTCAAAGAACTTACATGATCAATTAATTTTTTAAATTTCACATTTATTATAATAAAATGATAAAAGTGCGACTGATATAGAAAAAAAAAGAGTTTAATTTATCAAGACGCTAGCTAAAAAATATATTATCAATTTATTAGAATACAAATATAAATGTAGATTTATAATGATATCTTAATTCTTTGTGTAAAAATTCATGTAGTGAGGACTAAAGAGGGGAAGATGTTCTCAATTCTCTAAAATGTTGAATCAAATTTAACTTTTTTTTAATTAGATTTTGAATTTAATTTTGAACTACACAAAAACTTGCAACGTTGTACTAAAGCATGCATAATAACTATAAGATACAAAAAAGATTACATATTTTACACCTAAAAACGGAAAAGGTCTAGGACTTGGACTATTGAAATAACAAACGATTATTGTGTATAATAGCTAATTAATTTCAACTTGTTTGACATCCCCTTCTTTCTCCTTGCCAGAAAATCATCAACAAGTATATAACTCCTTTCCTAAAAGTTAGTTAAAATTAGAGGAAGCAAGAAGCCTTAACTATATTTGACAATTACAGTGAATCCCATGTGTCATATCTCTCATCCTCTCCCTAGAAAAAAAAAAAAAAACTAAAAACTAAATTCTCTCCTTCACTTTGGGGGGTTTTCTTTGAATTCCCCATTTTTCATTTTCATCACCTTCCCTTACACTTACCTCTTTCCAACCCCGGTTATCCTTAACGTCCTCCTCTAGGTGAGGTGTCCGGCCTCCGGTGCACCACCCCTTGATACTTTTGTTGTTGTCTCTTTTAGCATTCCCTTTAATAGCACCAACGACAATAATAATAACAACCAAAAACGATTAAACGAAAGTAAAATAATAAAAACAACGGCCTCTAATACGCATCTTTATAGTATAGTGTACATTTGATATTTGAGGTGATAAAGGCAATGAAAACAAGCCTTAAATCATCTCCTAATACATCATCATGGAGGCTAGCATTACTATTAGTCGTAGCAACCATCATCCTTTGTTCGTTAATTGATGTATGTCGAGGCCAAGAAAAAGATGAGTTTGGGGACCCAAAGCCTTCAGGGGCTGATGCTTTTGGTGGAGACTCGGGTTCTGGAGGAGGTAGTAGCCCCCCAAAGATCCCAAAACAAGTCCAAACTTGTGATGGTATATACATCTCCTATGATTTCTTAGGACGAGAGAAGGAGTACCCTCATGTCAAGAACGCAACAGCACAATCATGGGCATTTAAGGCCCAATTGCAACTTGTGAACATGGGAAACACCGAGCTCAAGACATGGAAGATATTTGTCGGGTTCCAACATAAGGAGCTATTGGTATCGGCTGATGGAGCCGTGTTGGTGGAGGGGGATGAGTTTCCGGCTCAAGTTGGTGCTAACGGTACCACTTTTGGAGGCTACCCACAAGCTGATCTCAAGACCTCCATTGACACAGCAGGGGATTTTAGCCAGATTTCAACTAAGGTTGGTCTTAAGGGCACTCAATTTGGTGTCAAGCCTCCGGCAACCCCCATGCCTAAGACCATCAAGCTTGTAAATGATGGTTTTAAGTGCCCTGCTCCGACTAAGCGCAGTAAGTCCTCTACTTTTATATATGTGTGTGTTGTAATAGGATGGATATGAATTGAACAACCCACAAACAGGACATGCTTTAAATTTTTTTTTTCTTTGTAACATATTATTTGCAAATGATTATGGTTGTCCAATGATCATATAATTAACATCAATTGCAATAAGCAATCATGAATATTTCACATAACCACCTTCAATGCTTTGTAATGTGACCAATCAAAACATACATTTTTCTCTAAATATTAAATTATGATCCATCTTAATGTGTTACATGCATGCATTTGAACAGAGAGCAACATGTATGCATGCTGTAAAAAAGACAAGAAGTTCAAGGTTAGCCCTAAACAGAAGTTTTCAAAAAAGAGAAAGGGTGACCTCAACATTATGTATGACGTCTTGCAAGCCTTTGGTAATAACTATTTGGGTCAAGTAACAATAGATAACGACCACCCATTGGGTCGCCTAGATCATTGGAATCTAACATGGGAGTGGATGAGAGGCGAGTTCATCTACACAATGCGCGGTGCATACACACACCTCAAGGATCCTGCACAATGCATATATGGTCCTGCAGGCCAGTATTATCAGGAAATGGACTTTACTACAGTTATGAACTGTGAGAAAAAACCTGTGATCTCTGATTTGCCTGCTGAGAAGAAAGATGATGAGAAGGTAGGCAAGCTGCCCTATTGTTGTAGAAATGGGACTGTGTTGCCTAAGACTATGAATGAAAGTGAGTCAAGAACCATGTTTCAGTTGCAAGTGTTCAAGCTACCTCCTGACTTGAACCGAACTGCTCTATACCCGCCTCAGAATTGGAGGCTCACCGGTGTTCTTAACCCGGATTACAAGTGTGGACCTCCTATGCGGGTTGAACCCTCTGAGTTTCCAGACCCCAGTGGACTGCAGGTACATTAATATTATTCCCTCTCATCGATTTTCTTTCACAATTTGAACCAATTATTCGATGCATTTTCATAATTAGCATCTTTCAAATTTATTTCGAACACTAATAATATTCCATCTAGAATTATTTGTCTGAACTGAAGCCCAAATGAGCTCCAAAGATATTAAATTTTTAGACTGCACAGATAAATACAAATTATACAATTCATCACATACTGTTACTATGGCAATATTTTCACCAAGTGTTTATAGGTTGCTATAACAATATCTTCTAATGTTTCTTAGGCCAGGGTTATGGCAGTGGCAAGCTGGCAAGTGGTATGCAACATAACCCGCCCAAAGGTTAAGCAGAACAGATGTTGTGTATCATTCTCAGCTTACTACAACGATTCTGTAATTCCATGTAACACATGCGCATGTGGGTGCAACAACCTCCCAGAAGGAAGTCGATGCAGCACCAAAGCCCCTGCAATGCTCCTCCCACCCGAATCTTTACTTGTGCCCTTTGACAATCGGAGCACCAAAGCTGTGGCATGGTCAAAGATCAAACACTATCCGGTATGGGATCCCATGCCCTGCCCCGACAACTGTGGGGTCAGCATCAATTGGCATGTTGATGCAGACTATAAAAATGGTTGGACTGCCCGTATGACTCTCTTTAACTGGGGTGACATTCCTTTTGAAGATTGGTTTGTCGGGGTTCAGCTAGGGAAGGCCTCACAAGGATTCAAGAAAGCCTACTCGTTTAACGGGACATTGTTGAGGGATTTGAATGACACCATTTTCATGCAAGGATTGAAAGGGTTAAACTACCTCATAGCTGAGACAAATGGGTCTAAACCTAGTGAGCCAAGAGTGCCAGGAAAGCAACAATCCGTGCTTTCGTTTAACAAGAAGCTAACTTGGCATCTTAGAATCCCTAAAGGCGATGGGTTCCCCCAAAAGCTGCTCTTCAACGGGGAAGAATGTGCACTGCCAGATGCCATTCCGAAAAAGAGTGGTGCCTTACGGTCAATGCCCCACTCAGTCATTATTTTTATCTTCACTTCAGTGATCACATTGTTCTTGTTACGATAAGTAGTTGCAATGGGTGTCAATTTATTTGATTCATTGGATAATCACATGTATTTAATCCAACATATAAGTCCGATTGAAAACGAGGTTTTCTCTGACTAATACTATTTGCCCACCATTTACAAAGGGAAAGCTACTCGTATGCAAAGGAGAGGTCGAGTTTTTGTAGAGTTTACAGGAATTTTGTCTATCATATGAGAGATTACTGCTGGGTACAAGTAGATGTTTGATGTGAATGAAATTGGGAATATTCATGGGTTGTAATTAAAGTTATTTGATTTCTATTATTTTTATATATATATTAAAAAAACAAAAGACCGAGAAAATTGGAAAGAAGAACAAACAGGAAAAGAAAACAGGTAGCACCTTTGAAAATTTTGTAATAGAGAATGGTAATAACATGATATATTTTAACTTCCTCATTCAGTGAAATCATCCAATTCATAGACTGTCTCGAATAATCGAGAAAGCTTCAAATATTTCTTTCCTGCTATAACCAGAACTTTATTTTCCTGAAATAGAATTCGAGTTGAAAAGCCACCGCCAAATGCAAAGATGTTGGTAAGAGGTTAGATATCATTATGCTTTCCATGAGAGTATGACACACAAGAAGTATGGGCTATATTTGTGACTACAAATTCCAAGCAAAGGTCACAAGGACTACTTGCTTTGGTAAAATAATCTTAAAGAGAGCGCTAAGTACTAACACATATGAGATAGAAGCAAACTATATGCTAGTTATATACTACGCAATATAAGTTGCATTTGAATTGCAAAACAAAAATACAATACGCACAAACTAGAAGCATTCCCTTGTAGGAGCATTTTTTATTAGAACAAGCATATCTAAGTTGATGTTACAGCTAGAGGCCGTCGGGGTTAAGCCATTCCCTTTTTCCTTTTCTACATTCTTTTCTTTTTCCTTTGCCCCCTCTTTTCACTTTCTTCCAGTGTAATCTACTCCACTTTCATTTACGCATCATGTAAAATAAATACTAGCAAAAACAAGTACACTGAGCCAAGTTAATTGCGCCTAGCTATATCCTTTCAAACTTACTTGTTGCGACCCATCATCTGCAGCCGTGTTTACCATGGGAGAATCAAGCAGCTATTATCTCATCCACACTAGCGATTTCCTCGTACTTAATTTTTGGCTCCAAATCAATGAACTGGTTGGATTTGCTAGCCAAATGAGAGATGCTAACCCTGCCTTGACGCTTAATATAATCAGCAACAGCTTCCATTTCTTCAAGTGAGATATAGATGTATTTTCCTCTATCGTCCATCACTCCTGAAAGCCTTCCTGCACATTTCAAGAAAAATTAAAAAGTTTGTCTATAAGTTTGCACCATAAAATGTATTTAAATTCTCAGATCCCATGTAGCATGACTGATTAAGGCTTTGATTGATTAATTGATTCCATCCAGCATGATACAGCAAGAAGTTTTAAGCCACCAGCTGACCGAAAACGTCATCAACTGTCAGTACTCTAAAAGTATAAACTATAGTCACAAAACTTTAGAAGTAAGGCTTACTACAAAATTTAGTGGAAACACAAGCACAGAGTAGGGGATAAATTTCCAAACATGAAGAATTCTATCAATTAACCATAGCCTTATTCCCACAAGTGTGGTCAGATACATGAACCAAAAATGTTTCTTCATGCGGTCATCAACCCGGATTTTGTGATTAAGTGCCACCTGCTCATTCTAAACCCATTTTAAACCCTTTGAGTGTTCCCAAACATCCATTTCAACATATGCATTTAGGCAACTTTCATCTTCTTAATAGTCTCTCGATGCCAAAATTCTAACACTCTAGCCTTGTATACTAGTGCATCTTGCAGTCTTAATCAGTGTTCCCTTATCTAATTCTCAACATATAGTCATACACAAATGCAACTTTCCTTCGGATATCTTCATTCCTAATTTTGAATATCTTGCGGTCATACACATCCATTTCAACATACGCATTTCGGTAACTCCCATCTTCTTAATGCAGTCCTCAGTTGCTCACCATTCTATTTCACATAACAACACTGGTCTTATAGCCGTGTTATAAAAATTTCCAATTTAACATCAATGAAATGGCTCACATTGACTCATGAATAGATACTGGACAGTTCGATATCCTCTCTAATATGCAATGAATCAAAGAAAAAAATATATATATGAAGTAGAAAAGAAAGAGGAGCTAACGCACCCATTTTTTCTAGGGAAGCGATACGATTAATGCACTCCTGTGTAGGAAATAAGTTGGCACGTTAGCAAGTTGAGTATCAAGCATAGAAAGGTACAAACAAATCAAAAAAATCACATTGCTGAAGGATTTCCTATCATGCATTATATACTACTTGGAAGTCATAAAACTTCATTTACTTCAATAATCTATGTCAGAATTTACAATAACCAACATGGACAAGGGCATTTGACACTCCCTTTCGCACTAAAAAGATGGAATGTTTTCATAATAGGTAACGGCCAAACCTGACATCGGAACTTTCCCAAGTCCAACAAAAAACTTAAATCTCGGTATAAAAAAGGGATCATCATGATATGATTACAAAAATTTGAATCGATGTCCACACAGGACCATACTAAAGTTATTGTGCAAGCTATTTCAAACCGGTTGAGTCAATGACAGACTAGGATGCTAACAATAAGATTAATATGTTTTTCTTCTTTCATTGCCCCTTGTATTGCTAGGAGTAAGAAGATGAATACCATGTACCTGAGTTCTTAACCTAAACTCTGCAGCCAATTCTTCAAGCGGTACACATTTTTGCTTCTGCAATGATAGGTTAACAGTATGATTAATGTTGTGAGCAATAATTAATATAGCCAAAAATTTGAAAAGTACATTGCATGCTTTTACTTGTATAGTTAGAATATTTATATATATATATATATAAGAGTGAAACATTATTCAATCCTCCGTACAAATAGTTAACCCTACTAGTCGTGGTAAGCCAAGAAAAGATAAGGGATACTGAATAAGGAATCATTGAAGATCAATTATCCGAAATACAACAAATACTAAAAAAGTCAAATCCAGGATTCAGACCTACCTTAATGTATTCCACAAAGTCAGAAAGTAAATCTTGGTTCTCTTGTGCCTCATTTTCTGTGGTGCCTTCGGCATCAATTGAGAATGCCCCTTTCCATTTCTCAAACTCTAAAGCAGCAGCTTCTTCTTCCTTAGCTTGCCGAGCCTTAGCTTCTTCTTCCTAATAATTGAGACATGTAAGAAAAAAGGTGAACTATGATAAAAGCGATGGGAAAACTACTCCAAAAGTTTGAGTAAAACATACTAGTCTACGCTCTTCAGCCTCATGTTCCTCATCTTTCCTTCTTCGTGCTTCTGCATAACGATCTTGTTTCGTTTGTTTTGAATCACGTATCGCTTGTTCAGCCTTCAAAAAGATAACAATAGGGATAAGAAACCATAACGAAGGTGGATGAATTAGTAACATAGTATGACATATACCTGAATAACACTAGATGATCAAGTGTTAACACTTAACAGATAGTATCTCAAAGTCTTAGTCCTCTAGGACAACTATCACAAGTTCACAACCCTTTAAACTTAAATACTATTATCTTATTTCTGCTGCATAGAACAATGGACAAAGGTTCAACTCATATGAAAAAAGAAACACCTTGCACTAAGGATCTAAAATAACCAGGTTCGGTTCAGTAAATGAAGTGTCATTCTCAAGCTTTAGCTATGAAAGATGACAAAAGCCAAAACTTGCATTCAGGATATAAAAATCCAAGTCTGGCTCAGTAAATTAAGTGTCATTTTAAGCTTTACCTATTTAAATAAAACACTCTCAAATACAGGTTTCTCACCATCATCATAGCATATACATTATAGGGGCATTGCTTCTAGGTAACATTAATATAGAGATTGTGATCTTTTTATGCATCATATGGAACATGACAAAACTCTTTCGAACCTTTGAATAAGAAAAGACAAATCTTAAACAAATTATATTGATAAGGAGTAACATTAATTTCACCTGTCTTTGAGCCTCTCGTTCTTGTCGCTTCTTATCTCTTTTTCTTAATCCCCTAGCATCATTCTCAATCCCATCAGCTTCATCATCACTCTCATCACCTATACCTGCATTCATAGCATACATCAACAATGGCACGAGTGACAATAACAAAATAACAACCCCATTCAAGCACTCACTACCCCATTCACGCAGCAGGCTACAAAATGAATATTTTAATCAGGGTCCGATTGAGCCACAAAGTCAATACACATTACAATTACGAAGATGGGGTATCAAACTAAAATTGCCCCCCTATTGCACACACACTCAATGACTTGAGCTAACAATGGCATAAAATAACATGCAAAAAAAAAAAAAAATACAAACAACACAAAACCTTGAACAGAACAACAGACCTTCATCAGCTGCTGCAGCTGAAGATGTACTAGCTCTAGCAGCTGGCCTACGGCGCATACGCCGCGCCGCCCCCGTAGCACGAACCACATTATCCCTCTGAGCAGCCTATAATTTTTACATTCAAACCATCATACAACCATAAAAATTACACACCCAATATCAACAATCACTCTTCTATTACTCAACCATAAACCAAACAAACTAAATAAACACAAAAACAAATAAAAAAAACAATAAATTAGCAAAAACCCAAAGAAAAAAAATAAAATTAGAGATTAAGAAATTAATTAACCTGGGGTTCTTCATGATGACTAGTTGAAGCTCTTGAATCAATGCGACGTTTCCATATAAATAATGGAACTAAAGCAAATACAAGCAACATTGAAATTACAGCAACCAAAATATCATCCATCTTTTGATTATTCTACAAACTGCCCATCAAAATTAAGATTATTTCATTAATACCCAGAAATAAAAATTTAAACTTTGACCCAAAAATAAAAATAAAATAAAATAAAAAATTTTAGCACATGCAAATTAATTATTGGGTAATTCGTTAATTTTATTAAAAGGGTTTTTGAATGTGTTTGAAATTTGAGATTATAGAAACTGGAATTAGGGAATTCGATTAATTTGTGCATTGAAACAAAAAATTGAGGATGAATTGGATATTTAATTGAAATTACCTGAGATTAAACTGAGGAAAAATTGAGTGATTGATTGGAAAACTTGAGAATTAAAGTCGTGATTTTTCTGCTATTTCTAGAAAACTTTTTTTTTTTTCAGTTGATTTTAGAGGGAATTTTTGAGCAATTTTTACTTGTGAGTTTTTTGCAGATGCACAATGTCAAGCCCGTGAGAAGGAATCAAGGATGTAATCAAAACGATGTCGTATGTATAGCGGTAACGTTGATTAAAGAAATTTTGTGGAGGTTTTGAATTTAACCGGAATTTTTGCCCGAACAATGTTTGGAGTCGGCTACAATTTGCTTTTGTTTTTTTTTTTTTTTCATAATGTGTTTTTTGTTTAATGCGAAATTAGATTATAAGGATTATAATTTGTAATCTAATAAGTTATTAGTTAAAAAAATAAAACAACTATAAAGCATTTGAGATAAAAATAACAATGTCATAGGTTTTGGTATAGGTAAATAAGCAATGAATCAAAAGCTCATATCATATGATTACAAGACTTTATTACTTTGAAATATTAAACATCAAATTTATTATGAATTGATGGTTAAACTTTCACAATTCTTTTCCAATGTCATGAGTTTGCTAAAATTTGTAAATCAACAATCATATCAGTTTATGTCAAAAAATTTGTTAACCCGTGAAATTAACTACTCGAGCTCAACTCGGCTCAAGCTTAGAAAGAGACTCTAACAAATTGACTCGACCAACTCACTACTTGAGTCAAAAAGTTTGTGAGTAGCTTGTATATAGATACTTTTCAAGAAAATGAAATTATGTTAACTAAAAAAATAACTATACATTAGACTATCAAACTTGTCAGTTGTCACAACATTCTTGAAAATCATGGTTTACAAAATTTTTATCCTATTTAGACCAATTAAGGAGAATTGCAATTTGTTTATAAAATAAATTACTTAGGATGGTATTATGATTTGAGATCTTTTTGATCATAAACCAAAATGAAGTTATTGTTGATGGTACAATAAAGAAACAATTTAAAAATAATAAATAAAATAAAATTTATGTGTGCGCACTGCGTAATGGTGTAAAGGTATAATTTTCCTACTACAATATAACTTGTCCACATTGGCAAATTAAATAAATTGAACAACACCGTAATGAAAGGTAGGTGTATAATAGAATGCAATAACTAAATTATCTAGTTCTCCTAATGTCCCATATTGAACTATCATCATCAAAATAATAATAATAATAATAATAATAATAATAATAATAATAAACTTTAGCATTTATAAGCCTTTAACTGAATTTGCGAAAATTATTTATTGTGAGCCTAATATATATAATGACTTATATTCAACAAACACAAGTTGTAAGACCCACAACATAAGGCCTTATACTAGATGTGGATCAATTTAAAGTTGTGAAATTTCGAGTTTGAATTTGACTACACCTAATAGATATTCTAATTGTACTATTCATATAAGCAACCCTACTTATAGAGATAATAAAAATAAATTGAAAATATTAACAAAAAGAAGACCAAAAACATTATAGTTTTGAGAAATTGAAATATGTTCATTTGGGATAAATAAGTAGACTAGCCTTTTATTTTAAATATTTTCATACTAATGTTTTAATGGCTTAAGTTTTCTCATTTCACGATGAATTTGAGTTCAGCCTTTTCACCATGTATCCTCGATAATTCACAAAATTGAGTTAATGTCGTCCTTGTTAATACTTGAGCTAAACTCATCTCAAAAGTAGCCCTTATGTATATAATATTTTTTAAATTTTTTTTGAAATATATTGAATAAAAGAATGATGAAAAGTATTTACATGGGCGAACGACTCATTATTCCAATTATGACAAATATTGATATGGTATAGAAGCAATTCACTCATTTTCATGTCTCAAAATAACCAAGTTTTGTCGTGTTAATGAATTTATAAAAAAAATTAGTTTGCTAATATAACTCAATTATAATATGTTCATCTTAGAGCGAGGCAAAAGTAAAAATTGGTAACTAATTGATCAATTTCTATTTAGCCACAAACGAACACATACATTGAAAAATTATTAATTCCATATCCCACATCGAATGTTTCCCTTTTAAATTTTAATTAACACATCTATATAGAGTTTGTTTAACAGTTGTTTTGGTCCACCTACGATAGGTGGATAGCTTTCTAAACTCCAAGGTCATGATATTTGATTTTTTGAAAAATTGAAATGTAGCCATTTGTGATAAATGGAAAATTTTTTTTTCAAATGTTTTTCTGAATGTTATAATAGCTTAAATTTTTGGCTCGCAAGGAGTTAGTGTTCAAACTATTAAGCTCATGAGATTTCAAGCTTAGTACTTTGTTATCGAGTTTAGGCCAACATTATTGAAACTTGAATTCAACTTGCCTTTCAAGGAGCCCTACTTACAAAGTTACAAATATAATAAAAATTACACAAAACTTTGGAACAAACGATGTAAAACATTAGAATAAGAAGAGAAAAGTTAGAACATTATCTCAATTATGTGATTTGGCCCTACTCTATCGAAGCAATTCACTTCTTTCACGTATTTAACAATGCATGACAATAAATTTGTTAACACATGATATATTTGGCCATCTCATTGGGTAACATCAAAATTGGTATTTTCTTTGATCAACTTTCCTTTAGCCACTTGGAACGAATTGGAAAATTATTAATCTATATCTCATATCCAAGGTTTCCTTCTAATTAACACATTTATGTATTGCTTGTTTATTAATTGTTGTTGTCCAATTACAATAGGTGGATAGCTTTAAAACTCCAATAATGGTCACAGTATTCAAGCATTTGTGGTAAATGGTCTAGCTTTTTTTTTTTTTTTGTCTTAATGTTCTAATAGCTTGAGTTTTTTTTTTTTTTTTTTTCACGATGAGTTTGAGTTCAGAATTTCAAGCTCATGAAATATCGAAACTATGCTTTTATTTTATTTTTTAGGCCAAATTGGCTACAACAGCACAAATTGGAGGCTAGGTATGGTTGTTCAAAATAATCCGATCCGTTATCCGAGCGATCCAATCCGATAAAGTCGGATATTTTTTAAAAAATTTATGATTTTGGATATTTTGGATCATGTATCCGATAAAAGGTTGGCTCGGATACGGTTCACGTTTATTGTATTGTCGGATATCCGGAAATGTGAAGGAAAAAGTAGGCGCTTTTGGATCGGATCGGCTGGATCATGGATCGGAACACACGTATTTCGGATTGGACTATTTCATTAAATTTGAGAGTTTTGTGTTTTTTGGCTAAATTTTTTATTAAGTAATAAATTTTCAGATCGTCGGATATCCGTTCATCCGATCCGACAACTTTCGGATATCCGATTTCATTCAGGTCACGTTTTGGCCAATCTGAAAAAGGTTGGATATCCGACTTGTCGGATCGGATCGATCCGAATGAACCCCCCTAAAGGTGTATGAAGCAGCACAAATTAAAGTGGGTGTGCACGGCAGCATGAACTATTAACTTGGGTGTGTGTAGTGACATAAATGACGGCGGATGTGGAATCTTTCACCGGAATACGATGAACCTTCATTTTTTTTAATATTTTCTTCATTTTTTCCTACTTAATCTGAACTACCCTCAATCTCCATAGCTCCATCCTCTTCTCATCATTTAACTACTACCTTCAATCTCCATGCTCTCCTCCACTTCATCCAATCTCGTCACACCACTGTTAAAACCATCACCTCTACCACCCTTCCCACCAATCTTTTCGCACTAATTTCTGTATAAAAATTTTCCTAAAAAACATTTTCACTTCATTATGTAATTCAATAATTTCGACTTGATATAAGTTGATATTTGAAATGCGAACTGTGTGTGGTGTTGAATAGTGGTTTAGCGAGTAGTGGTCTTCAAAATCGCCAACTTCTTCAGTGTATGAATTTCATCATTAGCTAAGAAGTCGTCGAAGGGATAATTTTCCAGCGAAACAAAAGGATACCCCACTTTCATCGAAAATTGAAGTCATTGAAGAAGATGATGGACATTTTGCAAATCTTGTAGTTTGGATTTTTCGTCGCCTTGTTGTTCATGCAATAACAATCAATCAACTTCTACTGATGCTGTTAAACACATTTTGGGGAAAAGTATTGCATATCCAGAGATTCGAGAGTAAATTAATTATTCTTAATTTTTTATGTTATCTAAATTTGTGCTCGAAAGAGGATGTTGAGGATTTTTCAAAGAAAAAAAATTCTACGTCAATCAATCCTTGAATTTTGTTTTCTGCAACATCTCTGTAATTCCTTTTTTTTTTGGGGGGGGGGGGGTATTGTTGATAATTCTTAGAGGATTAATTTCATTTAATGTGTTGTTGTTTGGTGAAATTTCCTTTGTAAATTGAGGATTAATTTGGACAACAACTGTTTTTGAAGGAGGGAAATAATTAAGGGGAGGAAGTAGTAATTGAGTGTAGCTATGAGTGAAAGAAAAATAAAGGCATTTGTTAAAGAGGGATAAAGAAACAAAAGAAAGAAAATTAATATTTTACTACCTTCACCGTAATCTGAAAGAATATTCCACCGCCGATTTCATTTATGTCACTATATACACTCTCACATTAGTTGGTGCTGCTACATACACCTAACCAAACCTATAGTTTGTGCTATTGTGACCAATTTGACTTATTTTTTTTTTAACATTTTTTAGAATGTTTTAGTGGCTTGAGCTTTCTATTGATGATGAGTTTGAATTCAAAATTTTAAGATCATGAATTTTTGAGCTCAAACATTTACTATTGAGTTCGAGTTAACTTTGCTGATACTCGAGTTCAACTCATCTCAAATGTAGACATACTTATCTATATAATGAAGTTTATCTAAAATATACAAAATAAAAGGACAATGAAAATATTTTAAAAAAGGCGAGCAAAATTAAAACATTATTCCAATTATGTAATATAGCCATATTTATAGAAACAATTGACTCATTTTCATGTTTCAAAATCAACAAGTGTTATCGTGTTGATGATGCATGAAAATTAGTTTGTTTTTATATAACCCATTGAGAATTATAATATGTTCATTTTAACAGATAAAAATAAAAAATGGTAACTAATTGATTAATTTCTATTTAGTCACAAAAGGAACACATTGGAAAATTATTAATTCCTTATCCCGCATGGAATGTTTCCCTTTTAATTAACACATTTATATAGTGTTTTGATGTGGCATGCCAAGTTAGCTGCCACGTGTCAGCTTCTAAATGAGCCACGTGTCCATTTAGCCAAAATAAAAGGCCAACATGGCACTGCCACGTTGTAATGGAAGATTTGCCTTAACAAGGTCCCACTTAACCATGTGTCATCACATGATTAGACCATGTGTCTATGTAAACACATAATGGGGAGATGACTCATCGCCATGTGTCGAATTGCAATTCTTCATTAAAATAGAGGCCAAAACAAACCATTAGGCCTTGAGGACTTAATGATATAAGCCCATAAGGCTTATAAGGAAAAGAAAGTCAAGAAAATAGCGACAAGTGTCGCGCTCTCATTGGTTAGAGGATTGTACTTGAGGCTATAAATACCACTCAAAATCCTCATTATTAGTGCATTCAAGATTCATAGAAAACTTACGATATTCAAAGGAAACTTCTCTCTAAAACTATTTACTTGTTGTTTATTGTTACTAATCATCTCTCTCTCTTACAAATACTTACTTAAGCATCGAAAGGGAAATAATCCTACAAGGATTATTGTCCCTTTTTGCAGGTTCTTGGCGGGCACGTCAGCAGGAATTGAACCTATCCACACCACCAATCTACGTCAGCGAAGTCCTCAAAGTCCCTACCCCACCTCATTGCCCGTGCAACAACATGTTTGTTTAATAATAGTTGTTGTTCACCTACGCTAGGTGGATAGCTTTCCAAACTTCAAGATCATAATATATGAAAAATTGAAATGTAGCCATTTGTCTTAATGTTCTAATGGGTTGAATTTTTACTGCTCACGATGAGTTTCAGTTCGATCAGAATTTTAAGCTCATGAAATTTCAAAACAAACGTTTTATTTTAGTTCTTTAATATTTGTCGGAATGTTTTAATGGCTTGAGTTTTCTACTGATGATGAGCTTGAATTCAAAAGTTAAAGATCACGAAATTTCGAGCTCAAGGCCTTGCTATGGGGTTCGAGCCAACCTTGCTAATACTTAAGTTCAGCTCGTCTCGAATGTACTGTAACTTATCTATTTAATGAAATTTATTTGAAATATATAAAATAAAAGAAAAATAAAAAGATTCTAAAAGAGGAAGGCAAGATTAAAACATAATCCCAATTATGTGATATACCCATATTTTGTAAAAGTAATTCATTCATTTTCATGTCTCAAAATCAACTAGTACATGTTGTCGTGTTGACAAATGCATGGCAATTATTTTGTTAATATAACCCATCGATTGTTATAATATGTTCATTTTAACTAATAAAAACAAAATTGGTAACTAGCTGATTGACCAATCTCTACTTAGCCACAAAAGAACACATTGAAAAATATTAATTTTATATCCCACATCGAATGTTTCCCTTTTAGTTAACACATTTATATAGAGTTTTCTTAATAATAGTTATTGATCACCTACAATAGGTGGATAGTTTTTCAGACTTTAAGGTCATGGAATTTAATATATTAAATTGCAACCATTTGTGATAAATGGACTAGTTTTTTTTTTTTTTTTTTTTTAATCTAATTTTACTTTTATGTTTTTTTCTTAATATTCTAATAGCTTGAATTTCTACTCAAGAGAAGTTTGTTTTCAAATTATTAAGCTTATGAGATTTCGAGCTCAGCACTTTGTTATTGAATTCGAGCCAACATCATTGAAACTTGAATTCAATTTGTCTTGTAAGGAGCCCCACTTATAAATAAAGTAAAATTTACTCTGAACGTGGAACAAAAAGACAATGTAAAACATTAAAATATATAGGGAGAGAAAAACTAGAACATTATCTCAATTATTTGATATGACCATACTCTATTGAAGCAATTCACTTTTTTCATGGAGTATTGTCTTATACAAAGGGTACCTAGACAAAAGTTGTCCAAAGGAGGGTAAACTTGTTATTTTTAACAACTTTTTATGACATCCCGCTACCAAGTTTCTACCCCACTTTGCACTACCTTATTACTTTAATATATAATCCTAATTAGCTTAAATATTTTCCTAAGTATAATACAAGTTGGCAAATTTATACTAAGTATTGGCAATTTTTATTAAGTGTTTAATTAGTAAACTTCCGCAATATAAAAATTAATCGGTCCGTTTGTCTTGGTATTAGAGCCCGGTTAGTAACTTAATATTTTAGTAATTATAATTATCATCTTAATTAGATACTAATTAAGTTATTAGTATAATAATTAACACTGGCACCTACAGGAGCACCTCCTGATTGTGAACACTCTAATTGTCCTCATATCACTCACCTTGCTAAAGATAGTATTTCTTATGAAAGAATACTAAATTACATAGTAGATCAAAGGAATTAAAATTAGAATTAAGTGGTATTACTTGTCATTGTATTACATTAGAAAATAAAGTTTTAGCTCAAAAGGACGAACTTAAAGGAGAAATCATAAACTTAAGAGAAGAAATTAAAGAAGTAAAATTAGCTCTAACTAACGAAGTTAGGCATCAAGCTTCTCAAACAAAAAAAACTCCTGTTAAGTTAACCCCTTTTAAATATAGTTACCCATTTCAAAATCTTAGTGGAAGTAAAAAGTTTTCAGTTAAATCCCTAGAAAAAAAAGTTAATTATAGCTCCTAAAAAAGAAGAACATGGAGAAGGATCTTCAGAACAAAAATCTTGAAGAATTACAAGATATGTATGACACTGAAGAAGACCTTGATAAGTTAAATGAAATAATGTCATTGATAGCTGAAAAAAAGGATTATAACTGATAGCGAGAAAGATGAGAAATATTATGTTTTAATAGAAGATGATTTATACCAACAAATTGGATTAATAAAGCTAGAAGACTTAAACTTCATACCATTAGAAGATATTCAACGAAAACTGGAAAATAAACAAGGAAAAATAATTATGAATAACAATGAAGTTGGTGAAGAGATAAAGTGTGATAAAATTCCTAAGAATAATTTTGTAAACAGTACGGTTCAAAGACCAGTAAATCAAGGTGAATCAAGTCAGGGTAAACCTAGATATATAAATGGAAGAACTACTAAATTTAGTTGTAAGATCATGCCAAGTCAAGTCCCTAAGCGAGAGGAAATTAATCTAGAGCCAATCAGGCTATAAACTAAATCTGGATGATGTAAGAAAACGAGAAGAAGTTTTTGAATTATGGAAAAAGAGCATGAGTAGTGTGGTTAATCTAAATGTTGACTGGACTTCAGAAATTTCCTAAATTACATACAACATAGTTTCTATGGATGTGTAGCAGACTAGTTTGAAGGTGTAGAAGAAACAACGAAAAATATATATTAAGGCAATTAGATGAACCTATGATTATGTTTAGACAACTGTGTACTTTCATCGAAAGATAATTTATAGGATATAAAGCCGACCAAAATGAAAAGAATATGGAATATCAAAGAAAATTAAGTAACTTAACAATTTGCAACTTAAACTTCGTTAAAAGTTACATTATGGAATTTGAATCACACTATTATAAAATTGGAGATAATGAAACTAACTTAGAAATGTTTTTTCATAAATTACCAAACCCTTTGAATGAGGAAATAATGGAAAAATACCAAAAATTGAAGGAAAACCAAGGCATAAGAGATAGTCTTGGAATGAGAATATCATTTCTAAGAAAATGGATTGAAAAGAAATGTAGGGAAGTAGCAGGAACTCAACAACTGAAAAGGCAGTTTCTCACATGTTGGGAGATGCCTAGTGAATATGGTTGTACTAGAAAAACACCTACTAAAAGAAAATTTTATAAAAGAAATAGATTTAATAAAAACAGAGAAGAATACTATAAGAAAAAATATTACAAACATAAGCATAAAAGACCTAGCAGATTCTTTAGAAAAGCAAGCTATTGCCCAGAAAAGAAAAGGAATTGCAAGTGTTAGTCATGCGGAGAAATAGGTCGATCACTATGCAAATGAATGCAAGAAAGGTAACCTTTTACGAATGCAAGCCTTAGGAAGCTGGGATTATACAGAAATCTCAGAAGACGAAGCATTAGAATTGGTGAACAGGCTATCGCACACCTCTAAAAAATAACCGAACAACTCTAACTAATATAGCTAGGGAAGTAGGGATCGAATCCTCAGGGAAGCTATTAAATTCTACTAGCTCGAAAAAGCCTAAAGCATGTAAGGGGCCTTGGTGGAAATTTCGGTAAATGGTTTCTAAAACTAAGAAGACTAAGAATTGAAACTAAATAAATGACGGGAAAATAACGATTAAACTCTATTAATGGAAACCTAAGGCTATCGGTTCACTATGATCAATCAACAAACTCAATTAACGCTCACTAATCAATTCATTGGCATTCATTGAACTAGGGCTCACTAATTCTCTCGAACTTAGACTCCCTCAAAACTCCTTTACCGGCTCTCGCTCGCATAAATTCGTTTTTGCCTATTATTCAGTGGTCTAATTGTGGTAATCTTACCTCTTGGCCTCGATTTCAACAATAAGCTAACTTACAACTAAATCTGGCCACAATTTAATTGCAATCACTAGAAATCAATAATAGGAATTCAATTAGAAGCCAAGAACTAATTAGAAAACATAATTTAAGTTTAAATCATGATCATAGATCCCCTAACCCTAGAGAAAACGACTACTCACTCATAATTAAGGGAACAAAAGCAAAATTGAAATCAAACAACATGATCATGAACAAGAAATTAATTAAAACTAAATTAATTACTAATAAAACTAAAGTAAGAACCAAAATAGCAAAACTAATTAATCTAAACTAAAAACTAAGAAATTAAAGAGAATCATGAAACTAAAAGAATTAAAAAGCATAAGGAAAGAGATTACCAAAATAAAGATTGAATTGCATTGATTGAAAGCTTGAATTCACGAACAAAGTAATTAATCCTAAAATTCTAGAGAGAAAAAGTAATTTTGGATTTCTAGGTCTAAAAATATGATAAAAACTAGGTAGAGTCGTGCCCCCTTTACATAGAGTATATATAGGGTTTGGGTTTTTAATTGATTGAAACCCACGAGCAAAAACCGCACGGAAAGAAAAATCGGGCACCAAAATATTGCACCTGCGCCCGCATAAAACAAACCTAGTTTGTTCCCTGCGCCCGCATGGTGAATAATGAGTGAGTTCTGATACTTCTAATCTATGTTGCGGGCGCATAGATCAAAAGATGATTAAGGGCTACGCCCGCATGGAATTTGCATTCCTATATTTTGACGATCTTGCTTATTTCTTCGCTCGATTCTTCGAATCTCGCTCGTGACTTTTCGTGACTTGGCACGCATCCTGAGGCAAGTACAATTTGACTCATTTTAGCCTCCAATGACTTCATAACTCTCTATTACGCTCCTGTAACATATAAACAAAACCGAAAACCACGCGTAATAACCGAAAAAGTATAAAATAACCGTAGAAGGTTCTAAAAGTCAACTAAAGATGTTAAAACCGTTCCAAAACATAACTTAACATCGAAAGACGATATTTAATCAAAACGAAGCCACAAACTTAACTATTTAGCACAAGAATCAACCGAAAATGAGGGGAAAAGACAACATAAAACATGTATATCAATTGGCGTTAAATAATAATAAAGGAATAATTGAGATAACAGAAGAGGATAGTGAACCCGAAGAGATTGTGGAAAACTCTTCTTATGATGAAGAAAGTGAACTTGAAGAATTTAATAACATGGCAGAAAAAGAAGAAGACGATGAAAACTATGAATACGAATTTGAAGGCCATCAAAATAGTAGCTTAAGACAAATGAGAGGAGCCGAATATTCAATGGATGATGATGATATAGAAAGAATGAAGAAAAAAGGAATAAATTTCCCAGAAATAACAAAAGATAAAATATTTAAAACTTCATTTTTCAAAAAGAAAGCAAAATATGTGTGTGAAGAAATGGAAGGATTATTTCAATATGAAGCCTGTAACAAAAAAGCAGCTGAAATGAATATAATTAATAGGAAAAATATTAAACGTCATAATGAACATGAAAAATATGCATATATTTGCTTAGGAGCAGTCCAGGTTTATATAAATCCATTGCATGATTTTGGTAAAAATGTAAAAGTCCTTAGCTTTGTCCATGACATTAGGCATAGAAAATTCTACGATCAAGTAATTAGTGGGATAACATGCAACTTAAGCAAAGGTATGGTAAGCTACGTATGTAAGCCAAAATTCTATGTCAGTATGGAGGATAAATTCATAGATAGGTTTCTGGCAATAAAAATATTGTGTACGGGAATCGATATGTACGAAGGTGTGCGAAATATGCAAATAAGGTGGAAGGTAATTTATAAGTTGGTAAACACTATTGACTACTTTGAGAGGAAAGGAGTAGTAAGTGCTGAAAAATAAGAAATAGGAGGAGGACCTAAAAATAAAATCACTACAATTAAGGTAAACCCTAATGAAATAGAAATCGAAAGAACGTGGGAAGAATATTTTATGAACCCTGCCATAACTAACAAGTCAAGTAAATTAATAATAGATGATCAAGGAAAATTGCATACCAGAACGACTCCCCTCCCTAGGTTGGAAAGAAGCCTTAGTGTTAGGAGTGATAGACAACGTTCGTTTAGATTCAGAGAACCCATTGAAACGAACAAGGGAAAAGATGTGAGCAGCGTCGAAGAAGATGAAGAAGAGTTAAGAAAGCTAATTGAAAAAATTAATATGAAAAAGAAAAATTTACAAGAACCTCCAAGATAGTATTGACATAAGATCAAGCTCTAAAATGAACACAATTGGAGAACAAAATGTAGAAAAAAGGAGGATAAAAGGCTATGTGACCAAAACGATAAGTGAACCAATATATGAAGAAGAAACTAATATGAGAATTGAGGGTAATCTTGAGATTACTGGAACAAACCCTAATACCATTTACATCACAGTGGAAATATGTTTTAAGGAACATAATGGATATAATTTATATGCATATATTGATAGTGGTTGCACAATATGTTTTGGGAAAAGAACGCTATTCCCAGAATATTTATGGAAAGAAGCTAGAGAACCAATGAGGGTAAGAATTGCTGATAATAGTGTTATGGTACATAAGGATATAATTGAAAATCTACCAATAAAGATTGGAGGAGTTCAATGTACAATACCTACATTATGGGCAACCGATCAACCATCACATGATATGTTGTTAGGAAATAATTTTCAAAGATTATACTCTCCATGCACACAAACCATTGATCAAATAATATTTACTATTAATGGTCACTCAGTTCCAGTCAATAAAGTCTCAAAAGCATATACACACCAAACAATAGACTTTACGCTTAGCCAGCGTGGTGATAGGGTTACTCCTACACAACGAGAAGTTGCTTTAAGAATTTCGGAAGATGAATCGACATTAAAAAGAGAAAATAATAGAGCAGCAAGAAAAATTATGTGAAAAACTATATTCTACTAATCCACTAGAACATTGGAATAAGGATAAAGCATTTGCTAAAATAACTCTATCGGATCCTAATAAAATTATTAGAGTCAGACAAGTGGTTTATAATTATCAAGATATCTAAGAATTCGATGAGCAAATAAAAGAAATACTAAGAAAGAAGCTCATCAGAAATAATAATAGTCCTGCATTCATGGTAAGAAATCATTCGAAAGAGAAGCAAGGAAAAGCGCGCATGCACTAGTGGAAAACCTGCAACAGGTAGCGCTCCATAGGTAACGGGCAGGCCGAGTGCAAGAAACCTTTAAGTTTTATCTAACGGGCTATAATAAAACCGTAACCTTAAACCTCAATTACCGAACGGGCTAGATAAAGCCTGTAACCTACAGATTTTTAAATTAACGGGCTATATTAAGCTGTTTTAAGTAACGAGCGTTGAAGTGCACGTTACCTAAACTTTGAGGGTTTATTATTGATTCCTTCAACTGAAATCGATTATTCAATCTATTATCTCACAACAGGTTTTGTTTTGTTTCGTTTTTTATTTTTGCGATTTATATGGAAAATTTGATTTTGGCGATTTAGGTTTTGGGAGTAGGGAAAGGGAGCCATCAAAATGAATATGTATATCAGACATTTCTAAATTAAAGGAAATTAAAGTCTGATTCCGGGCTTTTCACTGTTTTAATCCAAACTTGGCAGTGTAGATCAATTGTACAAGTTATTTGCAAAAGATATTAAAAGTTATTGAGTTGAAATTTGTTTATTGGCTTTAATTTTAATGTTTTTAATATAATTTTTTTGACAGGCACCAACCACGGCCACCGATGGAAGCCGTGAGTCTGTGGTCACTGCTTCTCAGCCTGTGGTCAACCTGTTGGGTAAATATCATAACTGAATTATATATATATATTTTTTTAGTCCATATGTATACCTTAATGAGTAATGTGTTTCACTAATTATGATATTTATTTTTCCGACAGACTGCTGTCTATAGCAGAGCTCTTAACTAATAAGGTGACAGGAAGTTCTGTTGAATGGGTCCAAATGCGTGGGATGAAGGTTTGAATATTGTTATATGACTCAATCTATTTGAAAGGATTTGATTGATCTATAAAACTCTTCATATCTTAGTGTTAAGATATATTGGCAGTCTAAGCATTTGGTTGCTGAATATTGCAGCCTGATCCAGATTTGGTTGCTGTAGTTTAGAGCCTGAGTCTGCAGTCTCATAGTTTAGAGCCTACTAAGGTGATATGGGTAGGAAACACATTTAATCTTCTTTGACAACCAATACTCTGCTGTTTGTTTAGTGCCATCAACATAATAGAGGATGACAATGTTTTAACTGTTTGCCAGATCGTGGTTCCGGGTCTGCTGGAAATGCAGCCTTGTAGTATTCCCTTTTTCCCCTGCTGGAAATGGAGGAACTATTGAAATGGTTTATACGCAGTATTGTGGTATGTACAATAGTACATTCTGATTTTTATCTGTTTTGTGGTTTGCTAATTGCTGCTTTGTATTGTTTGCTATGTTGCTGCAACCCTAGTTATCTAAGAATAACTTAATTTTCGCAAATATAAATATGTTAAGCTTGACCTTTTGGCTTTGACGTGCTCTTCCAGCACCCTTCGTGAGCCTTAGCATCATGGGAAGTCCAAAAATTGTAGCATTTTTACAACGGACGTAACTTTGCGCTCGAGTGTCCGAATGATGCAATTTCTTTTTTCAAATTGATTATTTTTTCGTGCTCTACGCCGTGGCAAATATCAGAAGGGGATTTGGCCCATTATTTTTTCCAACAAAACCTTCTAGCACCCGTATTTTAGGCAAAATGCTATATTTGTAAAATTTACAAATTTACATTGTTATTTGAGCTTTTTGATCCATCAACAAGCTCAACCATGCAAAATCATATTATTTCTTATATTGGTTGTTGATAAAGTCATATTAGTTATGGTTTCATCCTTTAGAGAAACCTTAAGTTTTGTAGTAGTTGTGGTTAAGATTGTATATTTTTTTTATTGTTTTGTGGTTAATCAAGTGGTGCCACTGTATGCAGATTTGAGGGCAATAAGCTTTGTTATGTTGCATTGAAATTGGATAAACGACTTGATTTAGTATATATATATTTCTTAACATGAATGAATGTTTGTCCTTGTAGACCTGCTTAATAGCCGTATATCTCTTTTGTACAACCTTTGACCATATATTTGATTATCTCACGCTATCTTTCTTTTAAGCTTCTTTGATTTGCTGATAACTTGATATACTAGGCTTACCTAAGTTTCACAAAAGTCTTTAAAAAATTATAATTTTGAATCATAATTTAATGAACTTTAACTCCATTGAACTTTAAGTCGTTTGATATTAAACTTGATCATTTTATCTTTTTAGTGGTGGCAATGAATTTATCATGGTTGTTTTTGTGAAAGATGGCTATTTGTTGGTATTAATGTTTTGTATCAATTGCATTCCATGGGTTAATGGATATATGTTAACTCATCAACCCAACTATTTATTTCCTTTTAGCAGATGCTTCAATGATTTGATCAGGTTCATTCTATGGGACTTCAAATGATAAAGCTGAAGACTTTACTCTTTTTGTTTGAAAGAGTGTACTATTAAGTTGTAGGACTTTTAGCTTTGTTAAGACCCTTAACAACTTTTGAAGCTAGTTTCTATATTGTACAATTGATTTCATATTCTCATTTCTAATGTATATTTTCGCTAGGTGATTTCATATTCTCATTTCCAATGTATATCGTAGTTTCTTTTAAATGCATATGTAATTTTTCTTTAAAGTCTTGTGTTACTTCGTTGACTATGGCAAAGATAAAAAGATTAGTGGGTGTAGTGGTGTTACCACTACTGTGTGTAGTGCTGCGTACAATTGTATTTTTTTTTTTTTTAAAATTAAGACTTTATGTAACAGGCCTGAATTCCCGTTACTTAAAGTCTTTATTTTTCACTAAATTCATGATTTTACGTAACGGGCCATCATTCTGCCCGTTACCTAAAGTCTCAATTTTACAATATTCTACAGGACTTTAAGTAACGGTCTCTAAGCTGCGCCTGTTACTTAAAGTACTGTTTTAGGTTACTAACATTGCCCATTACCTAAACGAATATGCAACAGACTTTAGCTAAAAACAATGACCGTAACCTAAACCCCTTTTTGGGCCGTTACCTATAGTGATGGTAATAAATTATAAAAAGCTTAATGATAATACGGTGTTTGATGGATATTATATTCCTAACAAGACTGTTTTGTTTAATAAGATACAGGGAGCAACATGGTTCTCAAAGATGGACTGTAAAAGTGGATATTGGCAAATTAAAATGGAAGAAGAAAGTATTCCATTAACTGCATTTAGCACGCCCCAAGGTCATTATGAATGATTAGTTATGCCATTTGAATTAAAAAATGCACCACAGATATTTCAAAGAAGAATGGACAATATCCTTAGAGAACTTAATCATTGTTGCCTCGTATATATTGATGATATACTAATCTTCTCTAAAAGTCTGGAGCAACATAAAAATGATTTAAAAGCCGTCACACAGAAATGTATTTAAAATGGAATTGTATTAGGACAAGATAAATGCGTTTTTGCTAAACAAGAAATTAAGTTTCTAGGATTAGAAATTAAAGCTGGACAAATAATCTTACAAAAAAAATATTCTTGAAAAAATAGAGAAATTTCTTGATGAAATAAAGGATAGAAAACAGTTAGAAAGGTTTCTTGGTTGCTTGACATATGCTTCCGATTTTATTAAAAACCTTGCTCAGTTAAGAAAGCCTTTACAACAAAAATTGAAAAAGGAAATTAAGTGGAATTGGTCACAAGGAGATTCCAAAAATGTTCAGGGATTTAAGAGGTTATGTAATAATCTCCCAGTTCTAACATTGCCAAATAATGATGATAGCTTAATTTTGGAGACAGATGCTGGCAATGAACATTGGAGCACAGTATTAAAAATTAAAGATGGAGAAAAACTGTGCAGGTATAGTAGTGGAAGTTTCAACAAAGCTGAATGCAATTATTCTACAATGCAAAAGGAAATTCTAGCGGTAATAAGAGGAATAGAAAAATTCTTAATTTTCCTAGCACCTAAACAATTCTTAGTTCGAACAGATTACAAAGGAATATTAGGATTTGTCAAAAAGATTTGTCTAACCTGCAAGCGCAAGGGAGACTCCTGCGTTGGCAATTATGGCTTAACCAATTCTCTTTTACTGTTGAACACATACAGGGGTCAAAGAATTCTCTAGCAGATAGCTTAACCAGAGAACTAGCAAATGGCATCCAAACGGAAACCAATCACTGCAATTGGCAAGAAGGTAAAACATCCACAACCCTCTACAGAGACATTAGCTCTAATGCCTGTAGAGAGGAGCAATCTCATTAAAGAAACAATTGAGAATTTGGTGCGGGTCTCACCCACCACTCAGGCTTTGATGCAAGCCCTAATAGCATCAGCAAAAGCAAGGTCCAGAGATGGATTAGTAAAAAGTTGCCATCGAGCAATGAAAATATTCCTAATTTTAGAATTAACCAATAAAATCCAAAGTCTTAATTATGATATATAAAATATCATAATAAGAAAAATCAAAGAAAATAACTTTAGAAGCTAGTACGACTATGAAGTCGTAACAATCAGTTACAAGTATTATAATATCTATGGTATCTGGGGAAAATAAATACTGTTTAGTAGGAATTCAGGAGTGGGTTCAATGAGATCCAAATCCACCTACAAGAAATGGCGAAATACCAGGGTATGCCAAGGAGCATGTAAAGGCATGGAAATATGGAATGGTTCATGGATTTTTTAGTTATCCTCATTCTAGCGGATATCTCTACTCTCACCTCTCTAATTTCCAGCAATATATTTTTAATAGGGCACATAAGGGTATTATGCATTTATTTGGTCCTCGAAAGCAAATAGATGTTGAATGTGCCAATATAGAAGTATTAGAAGAAAAGGTTTATCCTACCCATTATCTTATTATGGTAGGAGTCAATTTCAAAGATTCAATATGTAGAAGGCAAAAGAGGGTTGAAAATCCAGTCATGGCCAGAGCATTGGGATTTTTCTACATTGCTCAGTATATCAGTAAAGCAGTAGATCACAACAAAATGAAGAAAGGCCACCGATTATCTTTCATGTTGGAACTACAACCGTAATAGCAGATGGTCATATGCACGAATATTTTCTGGAAGGATTAGAACACGGAGAATCAATTCATGAGTATCTAGAGAAAGTCGAAGCAGGAAAATTCTTGTCACCGGAAGGGCAAGAATATTTGTTAGATACATTCTTAACATGGGATGATGCCTACATAGCAAGATATTTTGAAGAAATATTCCAAGGCCAAGAGGAAGAAGGTGACAACATCCACCAAAATTGGGAATCCAATGTTGGAGATGAAGGCATGCATAACATTATGATGGAATGAGCCACAAAGACTGAACAAGCATGTGTAAAATATGTAGATTGAATTATTACTTTTGTAAATTTGCTTTTACGTACTTTTGTAAAAGAGTAGTGTGTATTCATTTTTTTGAATAAGTGGGTCTAGTAAGTGTAATAGTGGAGATGCCACTCACAAAAAAGCATCCAATGCGTGTAAATCTCCTTCTATAAATAGGAGTTGTATCAAGAGGCCGGGATAGGGACACAACTATTATACCAACATCAGAAAAACTAAGAGTGAGAAAATAAGAAGAATTCTCTTAGAGTAGCAAAATATTTGTCTTGAGAGAAACATAGGATACTCTATCTCTCTGAAAAACAATGCAACTCATTGAATACTTCTGAGGTATTAGGAAGCTTATGAGTCTGAATATTGTAATATTTTCAAATTAATAAAAGTTTGTTTTCAGAAGGGAACGTTATCCTTTCGAACCTTATATCTTAAATGATTCGACTTCTTGTTTAAAATTTCATCATTCACAAAATATTATAAATAAGAACTACGGTTTGAGGCAGGAAACGATACAAATTTGTGTTGTTCTTGATCTTAGGAAGGCAGGGTTGGGGTTAGCTACCTTTGTAAAGCCGGAAGTTGAGAAATGCCGTAGTATCCAGTGCCGTCTACGTTCAGGTAACGGTCAAAACTTTTTATTTATATTATTAATTTTGCGAAGCATGATGTGCTATTAAACATAGAGGAGGAATTATTTATGATATAAGTAGTAGAACAGTGATAACTATAGTACCATAAAAAGTCATTAAAAGCAATTAAGTATTAATCAAATTTTAATCAAGTTTAATTAAAAATAATTAACAATAATTAAATTAAGGTTAGTATAAGTTTAATTAACGATAATAACTATTGATGATATATCATAATACCAAAGTTAATAAATACAATCATAATCGTTTAAAGTTTTAAAGCAAAAAGAACTAAAGTAACAAAAAGAAAAGACATAAAGAGAAAAGACCCAAAAGAAATTACCAATATAACCTCCTCTGTACACTATTCCATCCAGATATCCTTTAGATGAAACACCTCTCTTTTTAATGTGTTTATGGTATACCTATACATGAGAATAAATTTTTTAACACATGATAAATTTGGGCATCTCATTGGTCAACATCAAAATTGGTATATTTATTGACCAACTTTTGTTTAGCCATTAGGAACGAATTAGAAAATTACTGATAGTCTAATACCATATCTCATATCCAAGGTTTTCTTATAATTAACACATTTATGTAGAGTTTGTTTAATAATTGTTGCTCTCCACCTTCAACAGCTAGATAAATCTAAAACTTCAATGATTATGAATTATATTTAAGAATTTGAAGTATGGCCATTTTTGATAAATGGACTAGCGTTTTATTTTATTTTATCAAAATAGCTACCTTTCAGTTTTTCAATGGCTACATTTCACAAATGGCAACAAAAATTTCGAGTTGCTATTGAGTTCGAGTCAACCTTGCTTATACTTGAGCTCAACTCATCTCAAATGTAATTTAACTTATCTATATAATGAAATTTATTTGAAATATATAAAATAAAAGGAAATAAAAAGATTTTAAAACATCAAGGGAAAATATATTTGAAACATCTCATATATATTATATGTCTTTTAATTTACTACAATGTAAATACATATGACACATTATACTTCAATAGAAAAAAGAATTGAACCATGAATTCTATGTACCATCATTGTTACAATTTACAAATAGTTGAACCATGACTTTGCCATGCACCCAAGTCATTGCCCTGACCCAACAAATAGTTAATTTTATAAACATGTGGATTAAAAGAAATCTACCAAACAGTTTAGGTCTAACTAATAGTTACTGATTTAACAACTAACCAAAATCCAAATAAAAATTGAAAAATTAACAAATATAACTCCCAACTATTTGATGGTATTCTCATTTAAATCTCAACTATGTTGTAACTCAAAACAATCCCAACTTTTGGGGTACCCTTTTCAAGAATTGTCCATTCAACCTAAATTACAAATAAGGTGGATGAAATTTGAACTCATAACATTTTGGAAATCTTTGATCCGATCTTTATGTGAGAACAAGTGTATCACAAGCACTTTAAAGCATGCATATTGACAAAGTCTTTTTCCCTAAGATAGGATTATACTGTTAGAATGTAATATTATGGGCCTACATGTATAATTGTAGGTGTATAAAGCTATCCTAAATTTAGCTCATAAAAGTGATTAATAAAATAACTGGGCTTATGAGGTATCTAGAATTAGTATGGACTAATATGCGTAGAGACCCGATTAATTCCCTTATTTCATGATGGGCCGAATAAGAGGATGAGAAAACCCTATATATACCTCCTAGGGTTAGGGTTATGGTCCCCAATCTCATATGTTTTCCTATTCTCTTGACTCCCCATCATTAGGAGAATTCAAAAGGGACACCATATAGAGTTGGAAGACCAAACCCACTGCCAATCTTTGTCATGGAACAAGGTACGCTTCCGCAATTTATACCCATGTATTAAATAATTCAATATGGAGTTTCGATCTATGGTTTCAAAAGGTTTAATTCTAACA
>PYUH01000238.1:4481891-4573441 GCA_016808085.1 Suaeda aralocaspica | reverse complement strand
AGGATCTCAACGGATGATATCATGAGGGGGAGTCAATGCGCGCTGTACTCTTTTTCCCTTAGCTATGGTTTTTCCCACTGGGTTTTCCTGTTAAGGTTTTTAATGAGGCAGCATTGCACATGCGCATTATAAAATAATGTATATTTGCTTTATAATGGACATCCAAGGGGGAGTGTTATAAAATATTATTATTTTATGGATGTCCATTATACCCCTTAGGTATGATCTAGAATGTTCTGGATACTAGGGTTTATTCTACAGGAAACCCTAGTTTATGCTTGTATATATATATTTGGTACTGAATAAGAAAATAGATTCATTCTTCTCTCCCACAAATACTCTCTACTAAATCCTATTTTCTATAACACATAGAACCCAATTTGTTTAAATATTAATTGTCAGCAATTCAACAACTAAATTGAAACATAAAAGCAAATTTATTTGAAAATTCTTAGGTGAACGTTTGAGAAACAGCTACCAAAATTTACATATGTTAAATATCTTATTACATTAATGATGGGGCTCACACATTAATATTAATTCCCTTTGCAATCATTATAGATAATAAAAAAAAACGCTTTCATAATTTTTCTATATTTTTAAAAAATTATTTCTAATTACTATCTATTTTTACAACCATGTTATGGAATTATTGTGAAAAATGTTAAAATAAATTATTTGCGAGAATTTATAATTTGAAAAACAATTATAATGTTTTTAAATGTTCCTATAATTACTTTGCCTAAAATGGATGAAATATAATTATGTATTTGAACAAAAATTTTAATCCACATATGGAGTATAAAGAATACGATTTTCATTCCACCAGGGCACTCTTCACCATGTTTCAAGATCGTGTTTTCACAAAAATATACAAGCAAGAAGTTGCAATTTTATGTTGTGCTTTTTTTTTTTAATTTTTCACAAAAAAAATTTATGTTGTATTTTACTTGTATATATATATATATATATATACATACATATATTTGAGCATATTTAGTAAACTTTAAATATAATATTTTTCTAATATATGTTACAAATAAAAATATGGATATTTTCATTATTTTGACTAATTAGAGGTTAATTGCACATATGGGATAGGGGTTAATTTGCCCCAATTAAAATATAAGGGAGTTAATTGTGCAATTGGAGTAAAATCAGGGGTTAATCTACTAGTTTAAGGCTTTAAAAAAATGACTCCTTAAAAATAAAATGAGACACCATACAATTATTATTCACGGAACTTTTCTTTTTGGGTAGTGGATGTGGCTTTAGTAAAACAAGTAATGATGAAGGATCATGAGATTGATGGTAAAAATGATGAATGAAAACTATTGTATAGGTATCAATGATTCAAAAGTAAATCGTAGAAATGTGAATGCTTTTTAGGGTACGGTCATTACATAAATTATAAAGAATCAAAGAGCTACCAACTCCTTTTTTTACACTTTACACCATTATTTGATTATTGACATATTATCATTTTAAATTGATATGGCTACCGACATGTTATACTCGACTACTCATACATGATTATTACAAGGAACAATTTCCACTTTTTTTACAATATGGTAAAGAAGTTTTCAGCTCAATAATGAATTAATGGCTAATTAAGTAGTATGAATATTAATTTGAAACTTTTAATATTAAGGATTAGAGGTAGAGGTGGAACCACTACTCCATATCTCACTTCAGTGAGTCCAATTCTCATGCATGTCATACAGAGACGTGAATGTTGGAAAAATCATGCCTTTATCGAAAATAATACCTTATTCTAAATGTTTAATACTATGTATCAAGTTATATAAAGTCATATAATGGAATCCAACTCAACATAACTTATATATTATCACAATAATTTATACGACTTAATACCAGGGACTAATTCAATTTCCAGTAGTTATTGTACATTTAATCAATAAATATGTAAACAATTATGCAATTCAAATAACATTTTATATACTAAACTAGTAATCGATCAGAAAACTTACCAAGAGTAGCTGATCTAAAAGTAGTAGTATTCCCATCAATAACGTTTTCATTCCCAGTGATCACAGTCAAGTTCATACCATCACCAACAATCATAACATTCTTCTTATTCTTTCCCACCTCAACATTCTCTTCATACACGCCTTTCTTCACGTAAATCACGTACCGTTGCTTACTCTTATCCGGTGCACTCGCCACCGCGTCAGCCAGTGTCGTAAAATTCCCACTCCCATCCTTCGCCACCACCACATCCGCCTTCATTTCGCTCCCGAATACTTCTAGAAGCTTCTTATCACCTTTCCTAACCCAAGAAGGGTATTCATACAACGGCCTTATCATATTATTATTTTTTCTTACACTAAATACTTCTGCTTGAATTGAGAGTAATGTACGTGCACTCGAAATTAAGTCCTCTATAATAGACTTTAACACGAATAAATGTGAGTGATTTTGAAGTTGGTCTAAGCATGTAACATAGTTAGTTAACACAGCACTTAACCATGTAGCAATATCATTAGCATTATTATTTTTATTATTATTAGGTTTAGTTAATGCTTTGATAGAGTTTGTAACCCTATCACGTGACAAGTCCATGAGCTCTAAGCAATCTACTATTTCTTGAGCTCCACTTATTGCATTAATATTGTTAGCGATTCTATTAGTTGCATCAATGGCTTTGTTAATGTTTGCTACATGTAATGATAGCTTACTCTCTAGCAATTCTTCACCATTGAATGATTTCGACAATTCGTCCCGAAGAGGAGGAGTTTTAAGGAGATTGGATTGGTGGGATTGAATGAACACTAAACCAAAGTATGCTAATGAAATGAAGGTAACTAAGAAAAAGGAAACAATGAGCATTTTATGGCTTAATGTTTTTTGGGTGTTTTGGGGTTGGATAAGAAGAGGTTGTGAGTGACTTGAAATGGGCATTTTTAATTTTGTAGTGTAGGACTATGGGTAGAAAATTAGGTGATTGTAATGTTATAGATGATGAGTTTGAGAACTAAGGTTTATATAGAAAAGAGGTGAGATGTTTGGGATTATTAGTATACATCATTTTTCTAAGATTACATGTTATTCCTTTGTAATTTAAAAGTTATTTAAGGTATATTTTACCATTACCAATCTACCATGCTATCTTTAGAGTGTTAGATTAAGGGTCTGTTTACTTCAGCTGAAAATAGTTGAACTGAACTGAAAAGTTTTTTATGAAGGAGTAATGAATAGCAAAATAAGAAAATAGCTGAACTGAATTGAAATGAACTGAACGGACTTTAAGGTGAATAGAAGCCGTTTGAAATTATTGATAAAAATGTACTAAAGTTAAAGCCCTAGGGGGGATGATGTGTGCTGTACCTAGTAGGTCCTCTTCTATGATCTTCAAAGATTGCTTTATCTAGTTTTTGAGCTGTGATTAGGAAAATCAAAGTGTGGATTCTGTATACTCTGTATTGTTTATTGTCAATCAATTTTAGCATTTTAAGGGTAGTTAGTTAATAAGTGGATTTTAGGGCCACTTATTAGGGGAATTCACCCTTGATTTAAGTTATTCAAGGGATCGGAATTTTGAGAACAAACTATGGTTTTCGGGTTGTTTTTCTCCCCTTTTGAGCTTATTTTCAATACACTTAATTACTTACTCCATGCTTATTTATGATACTAGGCACCATTCAGAGTCTCCTTAGAGGCTTTAAAGTGGTCACAAGAAGATTTCACTTGAAAGATATGGCGCCCATCTTTTTCCCATAAATCAAAACTAGCGTTGAAAGCAATGAGATACACGCGCTAGTACAATATTTGTTTTAAATTATTGTTTATATTTATTCTAACAAAATAAACTTTTTTTCTAAAAAAAATTATTATAAAAATAAATTTCATTGCATTTTTATTATACTCATATTTATATGATAAGTATGTTTTTATTAAATTTTAACTCATTTTATTAACTATAGATTTGATTAAAAGTATTTTTCATCTTTGAGTGACTAATTTTTCACAATTACAAAATCTTTTTTTTTTCATTCATTTATTCTTCAAAAAGATAAATTCACTCGGTCCTATCATATTTAGAGCGTGTTTTCCGTGCAACGTGCATTATGCCACACTCTTAGAAAACAATGCGGCACAAAAGGACAACAAATCAAATCAACAAACACTTAGCATTGTCAGCATACCAAAAATCACACTTGAAAAACTAGAAGAGCTCATTATCTCTTTCCTTATAAAAGAGGCCACTTTTTTTCTCTCTCTTCTTTCCTCAACATTCATTCTATTCTTCTAAAATAATTCAACTTATTAGAAATATTTACCTTAATTATCATTTATTCTATTTTATATTATTTAGTTTAAATTCTAACAAAGATTAGTAACTCTCGAAAAAGTTGAGTAACCCCCTGAAAAAGTTGAGTAAACCCTTCAACAAAGATTAGTAGCCCTTGAAAAAGTTTAGTACCCGTTCAACAAACATTAGTAACCCCTTGAAAAAGTTGAGTAACCCCTTCAACAAACATTAGTAACCCACTGAAAAAGTTGAGTAACCCCTTCAATAAACATTACTAATCCCCTAAAAACGTTGAGTAACCATTTCAACAAACATTAGTACCCCCCCTGAATAAGTTGAGTAGCCTCTTCAAAAAAGATTAGTAATTCCTGAAAAAGTTAAGTAACCTCTGAAAAAGTTAAGTAATCATTTAATTAATCTCTAAAATTAACAACAACAAAAAATACAAATTAAAATTGTGAAACAACACAATTCAAAATAATCAGCCCTTACTTGAATTACAATTTGGAAACCGAACACTACAACGACTCCTTTTACGTCCTCTAACACTAACACTTTGCGTCTAAACATCGTTCAACTAAAATCGAAGATTAACAAGAAATGAAGAAGATGAAGATAGAAGAAACAATTAAAGAAAAAAAAAAAAAATGAGGAAACAAAAAGAAAAATTACATAGAATTTGATGAGAGAGAAAGTGATGAGAGAAAATATGAGGGAAAAAGTGATGAGAGAGAATGCTAAGTGGAGCGTATCTTTGGTACAACTGGCCACACCATTAACTTACTGTGCGGCCATGTGTATTTACAAAGGAAGAGTAGCAATATAAAAGGGTTAATCTTCTTTAAACAAAAAAGCGCACACAAAGCAGAATTAAAATATAACAGAATATTCCCCACTGCTATACAAAACAAAATATCAATACAACATTCAACCCCTCCAAACGTCCAACTTTACAAATCTGCTACTACTACATTAAAAGTCAAAATCAAAAGTCCAACTACATTTTAATTAGAAATACCATGATTTAACGAAGAGTTGAAAAAATGTAACACAAACTCAAGATCACAATCAAATGAATCTCAAACACTTTAAGGCTACAATTTCTTTAAAAAAATTGAAGACAATAATCGATAATTAATTTCAATTGGAAAAGCAGAACCTCATTATAAGGGGTTATTAGTACGTTCAACATAGGTGACTAGTGCGTTTATAGGGAGTTACTTATATGATTACAGGGGGTTATTAATACGTTCAAAATCGGTTTCTATTACATTCAAAAAAGGGGTTACTAGTTCATTTAAAGAGGAATACTCATATGATTATAAGGGATACTTGTAACCTCAAGATGGATTAGTAATACGCTCTAGCATGATCAAATGGGATTACTAGTACATTCAAAAGAGGTTACTTATATGATCATAAGGAGTTACTGGTACATTTAAAAAGAGTTACTTGTACAGTCAAAAGAGGTTACCAATACATTCTACGGAGTAGCATGATCAAATGAGGTTACTATTACATTTAAAAGTGGTTACCAGCACATTCAAATAGAGTTACTTAGATGATCATAAGGAGTTATTAGTAAGTTCAAAAGAGGTTATATTATGGGGTTATTAGCATATTAAAAGGGGGTATTCTAATGATTACGAGGAGTTACTACTTACTATTATGTTTAAAAGAGGTTACTAGTATATTATTTAAAGGGTTACTTCTACGTTCAAAAGGAGTTATTAATAGTGAAAATGGGGTTGCTAGTACATTAAAAGAGGGTTATTCATATGATTACGAGGGCGTTACTACTTACTATTATGTTTAAAAGAGGTTACTAGTACATTTAAAGGGTTATTCATATGATGATAAGGGGTTACTCCTATATTTCTATGATCAAAGAGGTGATCACAAGGGGTGACTAATAAGTCTCATTATTCAAATAAGTAACCCTTATATATATATATATTTGTAATATGTAACCCTCATTATTTAAATGGGTAACCCATATACATATGATAAGTAACTTTTACTATTCAAATAATGTTATATTTTTAATAAGTAACTATCATTATTTAAATAAGTAACCCCTTTATTTATTATAATTTACTCTTATTTCCCGTCATATATATATATATAGCTCACAATATTTAGTAGTAAACTCTACATTTATGATAAGTAGTTCTTATATTTTGTTCTAATACTTAACCACTTTATTACTAATAACATAACCTAATTATTCAAATTAGTAACCATAAAAATAAAATAAAAAAGTAGTTACAAATTATATTTCAGTTAATTTTACATATAAATGAGTTTACCTATTGTGTTTACAACACGGTTGCACATAAATACATAATCACAACAATTACATAATTATATATTTACATGACAAATAAAGAGTTGAGTTGAAATTTAGCTTCAACTAACTTAAGTGTAATTAAAGATAAATAATACAAATAAGGAAAAAAAAAGAATTTGTAAGATACTACTGCTTTGCATAAAAAAAAAATAATAATAATAATAAAAATAAAAATAAAGAATAAAAATACTACTCCTATGATGTAATTATAAAAAGATAAATTGATACAAAAACGAAAGTGACATTGCAATCCAAAAGTTAGGAGAACAAAAAGTTCAAAAGAAAAAGTAAAATTGCATTTAACAACAAACTATTAAAATCCAAACTTCACATGAGCCTATGTCGCAGAGTAATTATACATGTGGCAAGTCACATATGAGTGAAATTCATACCGAACACTATGGTCAATTTTGTTGATACGAATTTTTTTTTTTTTGTATTACCAGCTATCCATGATATATTTTTGTTAAAACTAATGATTGTCATTGCTTCTATAAACCATCACATGGATACTAATCTAGTGATATCTAAAAAAAAGTGAAGATCTTAGATAATAAAGTTATAACTTGCTCTAACAAGTTCTAATCAATGTATCCTTATATTAACTATTGAGAAAAGTGACGCTTACAGCTAAATTGTTAGTTTATCAATGATTTTGAGATAGTGTGATGTCATGACAGTCTTAAAATTATTCTTACAACTAAATTTGCATTAACAAATTCAACACCTAATATCCCGAGGGAAGACAAAAAAAAAAAAAAAAAAAAAAAAAAAAAACCAAANAACAAAACCAAGTTCCCTTAAAATATCCCCGATCAAAATACGCATACAATTAAGCTAATCAATGGAGTTAAAACACAACACCAAAACTGGCACCCAACCAAAAATCAACCCTACATACACCCAACCAAATATGAATTTCAAAAGCTATACACCCGAAACAATCTGAACTTAGCATCCCAATTACCTCTGCTTAAAATTTACGATAGAAACCAACACTAATAACTTTCGATCAAAACAAATACCGTCATCCAACACTTTGTATCTCTAAAACCTCCCCACTTCCCTATCCCCCCACTAGTAGCAAAACCACATTGTAATAATTGGGGTCCCTCCTTGAATATAAAAACTAATAATTCCGTCTTAATAATATGTATACCTTTTCCATTTTCTTCGTAAAAAATTTGATCATTCAAACTCCATTAAAGTTTACTCAGTATTTTTCCGGACCTGCCATAACATCGATAAACCCACATATTAGGGGCCAATCACTCGACCCAAATACCCATACCCCACCAAATGGGCCCAAGAAACCCATAACCTATTGAAAACAAACCGACCTACAAACCCAATAAAACTCCCCACCTCATCCAAAATTATTTCTCAACTCATCTTCCATTTCAAATCGTCGGTTTATTTTCTCTCTCCTCATTTTTTTTGCTCAGGCTTATCCGATCTAGGGTTCTTAGTTTTTCCCTTCCCTTTTTATCGGATCAGGTACTTTCTCCCTCTCTCTTCTTTCTTTAGATTTGATTTTTCTTTTATTTTTCCTTTTAATTTCCCTTTCTTTGTTCATATTTTTTGTGTATTTTTCGATTTGATTTAGGGCTTTTTTTCGCGTTGATTTTGTTTAAGGTTAGGTTTTTTTCTTTGATTTTAGGGATTTTGATTGATTGTTGTTGGTTAATTGTTTGTTGATCTGTTGTATTCATATGTTTTGACTTGTGTTGATTTTATTGAGTTAAAGATTTGATTTTCTTGATTTTTGTAATTATTATGTTTTGATTATATATGATATGGAATGATATTCTGTTGTAAGATCTTATTTTGTGGTGTATAATGAATAAAATTCGTCGAATATATTCTTAATCTCGAATTTTTAAAGTTTTAAATTTATTTTTGTTGGCTGTTTTTAATTTTTGTTTATAATAAGTACTTTTTGCTTCTTTATTGTAATAATATGATATTGTTAATTGATTTGATTCATGTGAGTTGAGCTATGATTATGTTGTTAATTGAATTGAATTGATTGAAATTGGTATTATTATGCAAAAATTAGAAATTGAATATTAAACCTAGGGTTTGATAAAATTAGATGTTGTAAGAGAAATGGTAATTGTTGAAATATGATTAATTTGCCCAAGGCCGAGCGCTTCCCTCTTTAGTGAGGGGTGGCGTGGTATTCCACGGGAGAGGTTTTAATCGTGGCGCACGTTGTGTGATGGGCATACATTAATGTTTGTTTTGGAACTCCACGGCCGCTTTACTGTTTTAGTTTTGCAGCATTAGCGAGGGGATTATCCTACATGTCGTCGTTTGTTGATTATTCTTGTTATCACCTATTAGTTAGGTATAAAATCAACTTAGTTTTGTTTATATGTTGTAAACTTTGCTGTTTAATAGTACCTTTTCGTGTCTGTAAGGTCCTTAAGTCATGCTCTTACCAGCCTGTTGAAGTTTACCAATAGTTATGCGAGTGGAATGTCTTTTTTCCCTGAACCCTTTTCTGGTGTTGCTGTTTTGCTGTCCTTGATTAGTCAAGAGTCTACGGACTATAGTTTTCTGGTGTTGCTGTTTTGCTGTCCTTGATGAGTCAAGAGTCTACGGACTATATTTTTTGTAATGAATACATCTAGGGTTGACTGTTAAACTTTCTGCTTTTACCTTGTGATACAGGTCTGAGCAATTTTATTATTATCAACTTTCCGGTCCGCAGATCCTTATTCACAAGCCTAGTTTTCATGTCTGATATCGACGTCCAGATCCCCGCTGCTTTTGGTAATTTTACGAACTTTTTTTCCTTCACCGGTTATACAATTGGTTCTCTATATATATTGCAGTGTTAAGGTACCACCATAGAAAGAAATAGCTATCCTTGGTTTTGTTTTAATTGCACTTGAATACATAGTATGAATTCAAGAATGATTTTGTGATGATAGATGAATAAAACCTCAAATAAGTTGTTTACTCCAAAAATAGTTCGGTTTGGAAAATGAGAATTGGCAGTTTGTAAGCTTTGTTGTACACTTGTACTAGACAAAGCTCTATCGGTTTGCCTGTTTTGAGCATAGGTCGGGGAATTTTCCGTCTGTGATTAACTGAATACCTTGGGGGAGGATCAAAGGGAATTTTGGCTATGCTTGTTGATTAATCTTATTTATTCATCTATGTGTTGGTGTTGTTCTTCAGATCCGTTTGCTGATGCAAATGCTGAGAACTCTGGTGCTGGGTCAAAAGAGTATGTGCACATCCGTGTACAACAAAGGAATGGTAGAAAGAGCCTGACAACAGTACAAGGTTTGAAGAAAGAATTCAGCTATAACAAGATTCTAAAGGACCTCAAGAAAGAGTTTTGCTGTAATGGTACAGTGGTTCAGGACCCTGAACTTGGCCAGGTGATTCAATTACAAGGTGATCAGCGGAAGAATGTGTCTACCTTTTTGGTTCAGGTACAATGTGTATTATTATTTGGTCTGTATTGATTGAGGTTTTCTATGCTGGTTTGTTTATCCTGACTCTTTCTCTTGCTGTGTTGATCAACAGGCTGGCATTGTGAAGAAAGACCACATCAAGATACATGGTTTCTGATTTACTACGGAATTTGATCTGTCGTCTGCCTGTTCTATGTCACAGTTCTATGTTAGTAAAATTGTTGAGTCCTCCATTATTATTATAATAACACTGGTGGCTAGCATATATGTGTGTAGTGTGTTATAATAACTCTGGTGGTTAGCTATATATGCGTGCGTTGTGTGTAGTGTGTAGTATTTCAGTTGCTGTGTGATGCAGAGCACCGCATGGAATATGAGATGGATGTTAATTTGTTTGACAATAATCGTCTATGTTATTATATAATGATGAAAGCTTTGCTGAATTGTCTTTTGTGTAATGTATAAATTGTCTTATATCGTCAATCGGCTCCCTCAGACCCTCACTTGTCTCAAAGTCTCCTTTGTGTTCTCTAATCTCTAGTGTTTAAATTGATCAAGAGTTTCTTACTGTTTCTCATTCTGTGGTGGAACATCAATTATTCAGTTTTTGATCACAGAGCCCTACAAAAGTGCTTAGTTTAGCTAACTTGGGTGCTTAGGTTGTTGAACCAAGAGAAGATTGGCATTTCTCCTTGTCAGCTTGTATTGTGGAAAATCTAGGAGAATCAGTGTCACCAATTATATGTGTATTACAAAACTTTATATAAGACGCGCATAGTTACACAGTAAATATATATTTTGTATTAATTAAATCAATAAATCTAATAGTTAAGAAAAATCTATAAATAGTTAAAGGTTTATTGTAACAGTCTTATTGGAGTTATGAGGGTTATGATGAAGTATGCAAGCCTTAACAAGGGTCTACTTCTAAGTTTCAATGTGTCAACATATACATTCTTAGGACATGATATGATATTCTCAATATTTTATGACATCCTTAGGACATGATATGATATCCTCAGGAATTCAAGATGTTGATTCTTATATTTTTATCAAAAGTTTAGTGGGTTAAAAATATGTCAATTGTCAGGCCATTAGCAACACCAAAGCCTTTTTAAAAGACTAAAAAATCTGTAATAAAGTCTTGAACATAAAATAAATTAATGAAAAAGGGTCTCATGATGCTTATTTAACCGTATAGATATAATGGAAGAAGTTCTGAATAAATTAAACACACAATTTATAGTGTTATTATTTCAAGTTTGGTATAGTAAAAAATTGCAAAAATTATATATTTGGATAGTGTACATTAAAGCGAATCAAACACAACTAAAAAAAGACCGAGAGAGTAATAAAATTGATAGAAATTGTTAGAATTTCACTGATTCTTGCAATCAATTTGTGGGGCATGTTGATATAAGTATTGAACTAAGTGTGATATACTAAATTTTAATACTCCGTATTACACTACTTTGCCACCTTTATCCTAAAGCCCATCATTTTGGGACTGGGATCCCGAATTCATCTTGGAATTTTCTTGACTATAATTGTCCAAAAATCGGGTAGAATAGATCGGGCTAGTTGGCCGGATTAACTTGATTAAAACGAGTCTCATTTCACACGACATTATCATCCCTGAATCAAAGTTCAATGACTTGGATCGGTGACTTTTGTCTCTAGCAATTTGCAACTTTTCCTAGTAACTTAGTCACTACATTACTGAGCAACAATTTAGGTTTACAAAGTAATGGTCTGTGTTTTGATTCGGAAATAGTAGTATAAAGTGTTTCCTAGACCTCATACCCAAACAACGTAAAGGGAACTTTGATTGTGGAAGTATCTTTTGCATACCATACCAAACAATCAAACACACACCCAATTTAACCAAAACCATTTAAGAAAGAGACAAAGTATTCAGGCAAAAGAGTTTTAAAATAAAATAACCAAGAAGCCGGAATTAATGCCATGTGTCTATTCTGTATAATATATAGTGTAATACAAAACAGTAGGATGAAGGTAGTCGGTTTAAACTCTAATTCTTTTTTCATTTCCTTAATTTCTTTTGCCCTTTCCACCTTATTGGTTAGTTTATTTTAATTTATTTATTTGTTATGATTTATGATTCATGTATTCTGAACTTTGATTGATGATTTCTATGTTATACGAAAATGGTAAAATGATTACTTTGTGTAATTTGTAAATATTCATAATTCTGTTGCTTTAATCAACTTGTTTGCTTTTTGGTTAAATTTATAATGATTTAGTAAATTATGATTTATGAGGTTTTAAGGCAATGTTTGAGTATGGGATATTTAGGTTGATAAGATTATTAAAAGCTTAAATTGTGGTTCATTGTTCATAAGTATATATTTAGGACATTGCACCTTTTTTTTTTTTTCCTTAGAATTTGAAATGAATTATTGGTGAATTAGCTTTGCATGGAAATGATGTAGTTTGGTTTTTGTTAATGAGGGTTTAATTTTCTTGGGTTGCCACCGCCCTACGCGGCACCACCCCCCCCCCATCATTGCTGGTGGAAAACCTCATCTAATTGGCGTGTTTGCAAGGTGTCTATTGTTTTTATTCTGTGTTTGGGAGCCACAACGACGAGTAATGAGAATTTATCCCAATATCCGTTGGTGAATGGCGCGAATTAGTATATGCTTAACTGGTTTTAGTTTTCATGACTCTAACAGGTTAATGTAGCGGAAAGCCGATGCTGAGGCAATTTGGTGTTTGGTTTGTTTTTGAATTCTAGTGGTCTATATCTGTAGTGAACGGGAACGCGGGGCGTATAGTGTGGTTTGCAGTTTGTTGCTGGGTATTATCCTAAGAAGGGTTAGAGATGATTCTCTCAGCTCTTCTAACTTCTGTTGGAATCAATTTTGGGCTTTGTCTTCTCTTTTTCACTTTGTACTCTATACTTAAAAAGCAGCCCGGTAATCTCAGAGTTTATGCACCGCGTTTAGTTGCTGAAAAAAAGCTTAAACAAGACACTGTTTTCAACTTTGAGAGGCTTCTGCCTTCAGCTGGTTGGGTAAAAAGAGCATGGGAACCTACAGAAGATGAACTATTAGAGAATTCTGGTCTCGATGGTGTTGTTTTCATGCGCGTCTTCACCTTTAGGTAGCTCTAAGACGAAAATTTACCACAGTGGATATTATCGGGCTTCAGCATGTGCCTGGATTGAGGTTGAATTACCTTTTTTATTTGTTTATCTTGTGATGCAGTTTGAAGGTGTTTGCCATTGCTGCTGTTATTGGTGTGTGTATTCTTCTTCCCATTAACTTTTTGGGAAATCAGCTGATTATTGATATTTCTGATCTTCCCAACAAGTCTCTGGATTCCTTCAGCATTTCCAACGTCAATAATGGTTCAAACAGGTGAATAGTTTCGCTACTTTCTTAAGGAGTTGTAAAATTGTTACTTGATGTGGGGATGTAGATCTTATCTTACACTTTCATGTATTGAAGATGAGATATGTTAGACCTTCGTTTCCATTCGATATATATGCTATTTATGTAAATTTTATCTAGCTATTTGCTTACATATCCAATCATTTTCTTTCTGCTGCACATCTGTTTCAAGCTTTGTATCTCTTTTTTCAAGGATGTTATTGTGTTCTAGCAAATTGATTATTACTTGTACTAGCATTTGACTTATTTTGGTCTTGGAAGTAGAAATTAAGGTTGCTCTAGACTATAGAGACCTACTTTATGAATTTTTAAGAGTGACTTTGTAATAACTTTTTGTTGATCATCAATCATCTAAACTCTCAGAGCTCGTTTAATAGCTTGTGTTGAATGACAGTGGGAGTGAGTAATTAAGCAGGGAAAGCTACATTACAATGTCCTTGAAATTGCAAACTTATCTCCAACCTTGTGCTTTAATTTGTTCATGAATTTTATTACCATCCATTACTACTTGGGGGGTGGTATTGGGTGTACTTCGGAGTTGGGGGTGGTATTGGGTGTACTTCGGAGTTGGGGGTGGTATTGGGTGGGAATGAAATTTGTAAAGAAAAATAGACAATAATTGGAGGACTAGCGGTACCGTGGCAATGAACATTGATTTCCTACAAACTCATTCCTATCATCATCGGTTATGCTAGGTTACATTGCCAAATGGGTCATAAAAGCTGTTTTAAGTTGGGAAATTATAGAGAAGATGGAAAAGTAATTATGTGCAATTTTCCTAGACAAAAATAGGAAGCTCAGATTGTGTAAATTTTAGATTTTCTTGATATCAAGATTTAAGAATGCAGCAAGTTCTTGATTCCAGCGAGTCTTAGTCCTAAGGGACTTCCTAAACAAGAAATTGACTTGGTAAACTAATCAGTGTACTTGCTCAATTTCATTGTACAGGGTGTATGTAATGTAGCAAATTTAGGAGCTTTTAAAATTAGAAGCAAAGATCAGTTGATCAATATACTCTTTGCTGCTCTTTAATTTTTAAGCACCTTGTTTCTGTGATCTGTAACCTATGGAATGCTCTCAACTGATGTTTTGCAACTTTTTTTATTTGGAAGGTTATGGATCCACTTTTGTGCTGCTTATGTTTTCACAGGGGCTTTGTGCTTTCTTCTTTATCATGTAAGTAGCTCCTATGCTAACGTATAGAGTGATGGTGAATTTGTCATTTATGATTCATAAGTTTTGTTTCTCCTTTTTTTATTTACAGAAACTTAAAGAACAAATCTTGTAATTGTTGTAATTTGTAAATCTATAGATTTGCAGGAAGGTAACATGCCTAGTTTTTTTTTGTTGTGTGGTTTAATGATAAGTCAGCCAATAGGAAATGAAGTGCATGAGAAAAGTATACGCTCCTGAAATAATTCTTAACTGGTACTGATGTGCAGGAATATAAGATCATTTCTCTGAAGCGAATTGCTTGCTACTATGCATCCCTACCTCAGGCTCATCACTTCACAGTTCTAGTTCGTGGAATTCCCTTTACTGCTGGAGTCAGCTATAGTGAGATCATTGATCAGTTTTTTAGAGAGTATCATCCTTCAACCTATCTTTCTCATACAATTGTTCGCCGGACTAGCAAACTTCACAAGCTCATGGTAAGCATAATTCTTCACAATCCATATAAAAGACACAATATGTCTTGACACTGCCTTCAAATATATTAATTGATATTGTGGACTCTAGTTTAGCATAAAAAATTAGGACAGTCCATTCCGTCGAGAGAATCTTTCTCAAAGTTAGTTTCATTGATGATTGTTTTAGCTAGACCTCTAATTGCATTAGTGGGTTGCAATAAAATTAATTTTTGGTGACGCAGTCAAGTTGTGGTAGATGATTTCATACAAAGGCATTGATTTCTGTTGTTACTTATTTATTGTTGAGGACTTACAAAGTTACAATCCTTGTTAGTTGCTAACATTAGATCAACATATTCTGCACGCAAATGGAAAATACTTATTCAGTGCATTTGGTATATGTTAACTGTTGAGTGTTGTAGTACTTTTCATTAAACATCATGCCTTCCCCCCAAAAGTTCCTGTAAGCTAGCATGTGCTTCCTGAACTTGGTCTGGTGGACTTTAATATGTATAATGTGTATTAGGATGATGCAGAAAAACTGTATGGGACAGTTACCCAAATGAAGTCTGAAGAACATACTAGTCAAAGGTCTGCCAACAATGGCTTGTTAGGGCTCTTTGGAAACAGAGATCGTCATTTACGTACACTAGAGAAAAGATTAGAGGCTGTGGAGGACAGTATGAGGACAGAACGATCTTCAATATTGGAAAAGGTATGTTCTTAGTTTCTGCTTACTAGAGAAGTACTCTTTGGAAAAGTTAGTTTGACTTCGTTGTGCTCTATTGTTGCATGTACATGGACAGTTAATGGAGAAAACATATTACCATTCAATTGTGCTGCATCATAAAATTATCATATCTTCTGTTTTGAATGTCATTCTTTCTCGAGGGATGCCCACAACTGCCACAAGCGTGTAGCTGCATGATAATTGTTGATATTTTTAATGCAAGGTAGCTGGACAATATAGTTTAGGCATGTCATGAAGTGTAATTTAACACAAAACTAAAACCTTTATAGACAGGAAAAATTCCTCATAATTCCTACTAGTCATGTTTGGTAATCTCCAAATTTTTTGTCACGTTGCAAATTGTCCTTTTAAATAGCTATGATGCTCCTTCGTAATTAGTATTAAATTATAAGCAGTCTCCATAAGTTTAGGGTTATATGAGAGAAGATCCAGTTCGGTTATTATTACTTCATTAAATCTTTTCTTTGTGTTTAGTGAACCTCACATCAGAAACTAAAAAATGGCACATTAAACTGCCTTTTTTTGTCAGAGGTCAAGAAAATTAAACTGCCTTCTTTTGTCCATCTCAAATCTCATGTATGGTTATCATCCAAATTAAAGAAAAAATAATTTGAATTTCCTCAACTTGAATTCTATATTGAAGTTCGAAGTAGATTTGATCACTAAATCATGCATTTTATGTTAAATCACAATTGGAGGTTGCCCATCATATGATTGAAGATGGAATGATGACCTATTAATTGGTAATCTCTTTCCTATACTTGCCGAATGTGATGCCAACACCCAACATGTCATTGGTCAGTTGATTCTCCCTCTTCTTTTGTATGTGTGTTTCTCTCAATTTCTTCTCTCCAATTCCTTTTGCTGTGTTTCTCTCTATAACTGGTGAAGATTAATTGCTAATGTTGCTGTAGAACCATTCTAACTTGGTCGAGTCAACTATGATGTAACATGTGGGATGTACCTTTCATTTCTCTTTCTCTTGGTAGCAGTTTCCTTTGTGGTTTTCAGTGGATTAAAACTTGTTTGCTGTCACTTTTCAGTTCTTATGCTTTTTCTTATCGTCGCTGCCTTATTAATTTATCTACTGTGTATCCTCCTCTCACAAGCTCTGCCTTCATACATCATTAACTTGTTATTTGAGATTTCCTATGGGGGTCTTTACTAAAGTCACCATGACACTGTTAAAGCAAGTGCCAGTCATTTTGAAAAAGTTTACCTCAATGCATGAGCTGTAGCCCATAGGGCATGCACCTTCCCCCTCATTGGAGCTCATGCAGTTAGCTATGAAAATTGGTATCTAATAGTTTATGTTTTTAAGTGTTGATTTATAGGATGTTCCAGCTGCTTTTGTTTCTTTCAAGTCTCGATATGGTGCTGCGATAGCTTTACATATCCAACAAGGTGTCGTTCCTACAAAGTGGGTCACTGAAGAAGCACCTGGACCTGATGATGTTTACTGGCCTTTCTTTTCTGCCTCATTCCTCAAGAGATGGATTTGCAAGTTGGTGGTATATGTTTCTTCAATCGTTGTGACAGTTCTATTCCTTGCTCCGGTCGTGTTTGTGCAAGGTCTTACTAACCTGGAACAGCTGCAGAAATATTTTCCTTTCCTTAAAAGCATCCTAACAATGTGAGTGACTAGCTTTATTAGATAGTGGTGGCTTGATGCTATATAGACAACTGAACCACTCCACTCTCCACTACAGAATTTTTCTGTTGGCTTAAGTGCTTTATTTCTGAATGTTTTCTGATATTGAAGAAACGGAAGTATGAAAACCCCATTAGTTAGCAGGAGAAAAAAAGCGAAGGTTACCCTTTGCTACTGCATCATATATCTGCTTATTTTTAGAAAGTGATGTATACAACTATAAGGGCTGTATGCCTGTATAAGGTGTCAAAATTGGAAATATCAAATTAAATCAAAGATCAATTACACATGTTAGCGCGTGACTTTGACATGCATATAATTTAGGAATTAATACCATTAGGGATGCATATATTAATGCCATTTACAAATTTTATCCTGTTTTTTTGGCTACAAAATCCACTATTAGCTGGTTTGTTGACCGCCGAAATTACTCTGTTCCATTATTCCTTCCATATGGGACTTAAGTACAGATGTGATGGCCAACTAGTACCCCTTTTGGAAAATCTTGACCTCAACCCCCCACACCTCCAACCCCCCCCCCCCCAAACACACACACACACATGACCATCATAATGCAAGAACACATGTTAAGTGAATTGTTTTGGTGCTGGATTGTAGACTCAGCTTCATTCCCATGCCTAGACTAGGCACTATTATCTCAGGTTTTGAGTATTTGAGTTGGTTAACCAAATTATATTCTTGTTGATCATGCTATGTGTATGCAGTTCATATGTATCGTACAATTTTTTCAGTTTGGCTGTTTAAGGATATTGTTTCTTTTCTTTTCAAGCAATCAACATGTGTAACATCACTGTAAATGACCACTGTCTTATGTATTTTGACATTGTATTACAGAGCTTTTGTCAGTCAGGTGATAACTGGATATCTTCCTAGTCTCATTCTTCAATTCTTTTTATTTCTTATACCACCCCTCATGAAGATGCTGTCCTCTATCCAAGGTTACATTTCCATGAGTGAAATACAGAAAAGTGCCTGTAGTAAGGTGCTCTGGTTTACAATATGGAATATATTTTTCGCAAATGTGCTATCAGGAACAGCCTTGTATCAATTGAATTTGATTCTTGAGCCCAAAAAAATCCCCATGTTACTTGCTCAAGGAGTTCCTGGTCAGGTATATAAATTTCTCTTTCGGTCTATTCATGTTTTTGAAGTTGGATTTATCTGCTATTATTACGTTGCAGTTGTTTGTTGTGTCAACATGAGGTTGTGAAAGGGAGAGGAAAAAAAATATAGTTGATTATTTTTCCCCCTATGTAAATGCTTTTCTCGTAGTCACAAGTCATATATTTGTTGAAGAATTTGTCTCTCTATTGTTTAAACTGTTAGATTGTTGATGTATACTCTTAGTAAGAGGCTAGTTTTCCCTTGATGACATAAGCAGTGTTAAACTGCTAGTTTAAAGTGTTCAGGAGGTTAGTGTTAGTTTCTGAGTGTTGCTCAAGATGTCCTGGCTCTTGTACACCCTTCTGGAAGGCAGATCCATTCGACATCTCGCATCTGCTGGGTTTCCTCTGTTTTAAGTGTTAGAATGTACACTTCATTTTGTGTGGTATTGTACTAGCGAGTAAATATCAAGAGAAGTGTATAAAAAGGCACGCACCTTAGTGTCACAATCTTGGTGTTGGAATGCTCAGAAAGTTCAGTGCACCCTTGTCTATTGGTGAATGGTGATGAGGATGCAAGCCCAATGACTTGCTTGTCGAAATGTCGAGCATGGGCGCGCTTTGCAGGAGGCTCACTTCTTTTATACCCAGATTCTTTCCAGATTATTTTTCCCTACTTTAGGTTTCATATCAATGAGTCTTTTCATATGTTGACCAAGAAAGTAGTNTGTTAAGTGAATTGTTTTGGTGCTGGATTGTAGACTCAGCTTCATTCCCATGCCTAGACTAGGCACTATTATCTCAGGTTTTGAGTATTTGAGTTGGTTAACCAAATTATATTCTTGTTGATCATGCTATGTGTATGCAGTTCATATGTATCGTACAATTTTTTCAGTTTGGCTGTTTAAGGATATTGTTTCTTTTCTTTTCAAGCAATCAACATGTGTAACATCACTGTAAATGACCACTGTCTTATGTATTTTGACATTGTATTACAGAGCTTTTGTCAGTCAGGTGATAACTGGATATCTTCCTAGTCTCATTCTTCAATTCTTTTTATTTCTTATACCACCCCTCATGAAGATGCTGTCCTCTATCCAAGGTTACATTTCCATGAGTGAAATACAGAAAAGTGCCTGTAGTAAGGTGCTCTGGTTTACAATATGGAATATATTTTTCGCAAATGTGCTATCAGGAACAGCCTTGTATCAATTGAATTTGATTCTTGAGCCCAAAAAAATCCCCATGTTACTTGCTCAAGGAGTTCCTGGTCAGGTATATAAATTTCTCTTTCGGTCTATTCATGTTTTTGAAGTTGGATTTATCTGCTATTATTACGTTGCAGTTGTTTGTTGTGTCAACATGAGGTTGTGAAAGGGAGAGGAAAAAAAATATAGTTGATTATTTTTCCCCCTATGTAAATGCTTTTCTCGTAGTCACAAGTCATATATTTGTTGAAGAATTTGTCTCTCTATTGTTTAAACTGTTAGATTGTTGATGTATACTCTTAGTAAGAGGCTAGTTTTCCCTTGATGACATAAGCAGTGTTAAACTGCTAGTTTAAAGTGTTCAGGAGGTTAGTGTTAGTTTCTGAGTGTTGCTCAAGATGTCCTGGCTCTTGTACACCCTTCTGGAAGGCAGATCCATTCGACATCTCGCATCTGCTGGGTTTCCTCTGTTTTAAGTGTTAGAATGTACACTTCATTTTGTGTGGTATTGTACTAGCGAGTAAATATCAAGAGAAGTGTATAAAAAGGCACGCACCTTAGTGTCACAATCTTGGTGTTGGAATGCTCAGAAAGTTCAGTGCACCCTTGTCTATTGGTGAATGGTGATGAGGATGCAAGCCCAATGACTTGCTTGTCGAAATGTCGAGCATGGGCGCGCTTTGCAGGAGGCTCACTTCTTTTATACCCAGATTCTTTCCAGATTATTTTTCCCTACTTTAGGTTTCATATCAATGAGTCTTTTCATATGTTGACCAAGAAAGTAGTGGATACACTATAAAACTGAAGAACATTTTGCACAGCTGGTAGAATGAGTTCTAGTTTTCACCAAGAGGAGGATTATACTAAGCTTTTTTGCATCAATCTGATTCAACCAAAGCCTTAATCCCACGAATAGGTTAACTATATGAACCAAACATGCTATCTTATGTGGCTAACAATGTATACCCTCTTCCTTCTTTCCTATGATTAAGTGTCACATGCTTATGCAAATATTATCTTTTATCACCCTTTTTAATTCCCTCTATTCGCTGCTGCTTTCATCTTCCTCAACTATATAAAAGATCTTAAGCTACTGTCAACAAAAGTTATTAAAGATCTTGTTGATTGAAAATTTCCGTTTTGGCCTTCTTAGGTATCAAAGATGGCATTTCATAAAAAACATGTTGACAATTTTTTCACTCGATTCAAGGAGAAACATTTCTTTCACTCGATTTTACTAGCAAAACATTTCTTGTCAAGCATAAAAGCTATGCATTAACCCCTACACAGCTTTTCCTTTCTTTTTTTTTTTTTTATCTTCAGGATTGTACATAATGAATTTGTCCATACATCATAGTGAAGAAAAGACAAATTAGGATCTTCCTGGTACTCCTTACAGCCTATATATGCTAGAATCCAACTTTTTTTTTTATGCTTTCTAGAATGCTAATGCATGCTTGCTGTCTTTTCTTTGCATGGTGACCCTTGTCATGGTCTGGCATGATGTCACAAGTTTCTTATTCCTTTTAAGTTGGATGCATGTGTTAATGTTTAAAGGAGTTGTTCCGCCTGATGTATGCCTTAGTCATTGTAACCTAACTTTGAAACTCATCAATTCGAACAATTCTCTACATTGCATCCCTCTTCTTTGTCTAACTATATCATTTTTACAATCAATAAATATACAGCTTCTTCGTGCACTTTATAGTGACCTCTTTCTTTTTACCTTCATGCTACCACTTTGAGAATCTCATCTCATATAATTTGAAAAACTTTGACTGGTTAGTTAGATTATACCCTAAGAGAATAAGGATGTAAAATGTGAACTTGGTTGCTAGAGTTGTATGAAAACTCCTTGACTTGATCATTATCATAGTGTCCCTTTGACATTAACTTGATTATGAATTAGCTGCTTGAAACCAAGTTGGCCTATAATTAATTATGGATAGATAAAGCTAGACTGGATGAGATAAGATCATAAGATCACAAATTATGGAGGCACGTGGAAGCTGGTCTCAACACACATGCATGGGCACTCAACATAATAAGCATATCACAAGTGTAAGGGACAGCTGACTCTCAAACAGACTTGAGAGTGCCACTTTCCGGGAAGTGAAATGTATTTTAGGAGGGACAACTACATAAATTTCTGAATAATATACCTTGTGAAATGACCATAATACTTGGAGTTACCTTTGCAGTTGAATGATATATTTGTAATTGTTCTTTTGGTTTTTATGAAACATTTTCCTACCTAAAAGAGGAGATTTATGGAAAATGGTTCTACCTAAAAGAGAAGAGCTATCTAACTTTGGGGATTCTGGTGGCTTGCACTATACCGAAAGTCTTGTTATCTAATATATCTCTGGAGACAATATGGTCCATTAAACTTATAACTTATTTGTTTATAAAAACTTCCAACTTTATGATATGGAAAGACTCTTTTGTTCTTCAAATTCCAATATGTTTCAACCAGCTTATATGTTATATTTATTTGAAAGCACAAAAAGATGTACGCTTGATTATGCTGGTTTGCAACTTATACTGCAGGCTTCATTCTTCATTACATATGTTGTAACAAGTGGATGGACTAGTTTATCTTCCGAGTTGGTTCAGCTAGTCAGTCTCATCTTGAATTTTTTGAGAAGAGGCTTTGCCAAGAAAGAGGCTGATGATTTGGCAGTCTCATCAGTTCCTTATGAAAGTGAAATTCCGAGGATACTCTTTTTCATGCTTCTTGGAATAACTTATTTCTTTCTTGCCCCGCTGATTTTGCCATTTCTTCTGGTTTACTTATGCATGGGATATCTCGTCTTCCGAAACCAGGTTAGTTGCTTTTTTGTTCTGGTTACTTTTGTTTGGTTTTTTGCATGGTATAGCTTACAAGGTTACAAGAGAAGCTGACCAATGAGAGGGACACATGTTAAAATGCTCCGTTAACCTTTTGTGGCTTTCAGCATTCATGACTTTATTTTCAAAGCATCCATCAAGGATATCCAGTGTTGTTGATTAGGGAGAGATTTCCCTTGTTCTCAAATAAGCTACAAATGCACCATAACTCCGTAAGTGAAATCAAAACTTAAGAGGGAGCCTTGTCTATGTGTTAGAACTTGTAAAGGCATAGTTCATTGTAGTCTTATCGTATTATAGTTGATCCTTATTAAAGGGTATTGCTTGACAAGATATCCATTGTTCGTTTCTTCTAATTTTCCCCATTGTATTGAAAATGGGCAATTCTTTTTTTATTTGTCAGCTAGTGGTCTTATCATTTTTATGAAAGTGAAAGGGGCATGGGAGAATATTACAATAATTCACAGGAATTCTGAACTTAGTTTTTCAAGCTCATAAATATAGCCACTTCTACATAATTATTCTCTACTGTGCTGGTCACCCTATTCCTTTCGATTGCAATTCTAACTGAAATGAATGAACTTAAAGGAGCTGAATTGAAACTGCAAACTCTTTGGGAATTGTGCTGGGATGAGCCATTAAAGTACCATGAGTTGTACTCCAAAGGAACATGGCTTAGGTCGTAGGTGAACGTATTAAATGCCTATAATTTCGAGAAGATTCCATGTGCTTTATGCTTCATAGCTGAAAAGAAAAGTAAAAGTATAAAAAAAAATGCAAGTTAAACTACAGAGTGAAGAAAAGAATTTTGTTTTGAGTGGCAATATCAATATTCAATAGCCAACATTGGAATTTAGATTTGAAGCCAATTGTAAAAACAGAAGAGATGTCGTGAGGGATGGAAAAATAATTTCAACAAGAGAGAAATGTTATTAGTTGACGATGCTTTGACATTAGACCATAATGGATGCTCTATTATTGGTGTCATTGGTATTTTATCCGTCTAAATGTTTCATTGTATATATGACTAGTTTAGATATATGGTCCATGAATTCAGATTGCCAAAATTGATGGGAAAAATCCCAACTTTCACCCATATGCTCAAATTAATCCATACTTTGTTAAATTTCATTATAATCCGATGTTGGATAAAAAATTCCCTATATGGACCGAATGACTTGTAACCTGTTTAACAAGTCATGATTCATCTTTATCATCCCTTTATCGTCACTATCATCATCATCCCTTACCTTCTTTCCTCTGCAGCTCTACCCATCATCATCACCATCGGTCCATCACCATCGCTCTTTCCTCTTCCTTCTTCTCATCACCACCATTATCACCACTACCATTAACCAAAATGACCACATAAACATCACCATCCATCTTCCTCTTCTTCTCATCACCATCACCATCATCATTATCACCACCCACAACCCAAAACCACAACCACAACCATAACCCACCCAAAATGACCGCCATCAATAACCCAAAACGATGACTATGACCGCCAACCACCCGAAAAACCCAAAGATCCCAAATCGAAACTCCATTGCCACGCGCCCACGCATGAACCTCAAACCTAAACCCGAACTCAATACCCATAATCCAAATATTCCACCATCCCGAAACTCAAGGGGGAAAATACTCAGTTGAAGCAATTCCTTTATTCGATGAATGGAGAAACCCTAATTGGGTTTGATTGTCGCTGAGGGAGTGGGTGTTTGAGGGGGAAGGGGAAGGGTTATGGCTTATGGGGGACGAGAAGGGGCACGGGACAAGACGAAAAGTGGAGAATAGGGTGGTGGGGTGTCTAGGTGTTGGGGCTTATAGCTGCCAAAGGTGGTTGGCTGGTGGTGACTGCCAAAAGGGGTGGTTGATTTTTAATTTTCTAATTAATCTGATTTGTTAAATAATGGGGGTGAGTTAAAGAATAATTAGAGGGATTAGAGGCTAATTAGATAGATTTAACCTACACATACCTGCAGAAACCTGCTGTAATAGGTTACAATTAAAAGAGGTCCATATAAGGAATTTTTTGTTCAACATCGGATTATAATGGGATTTAGCAAAGTATGGATTATTTTGAGCAGATGAGTGAAAGTTGGGATTTTTCCCAATTTTGGCATTCAGATTTGGATATAGACCTTGTTGAACAGAAACGGTGCATAAGTGTATAACCTAAAGGAGGTTTTAGGAGAGTGCAAGGGAACATACATGCCACTGAGTAAGGACATTTTTTAATGGATTGAAATTACAGAAGCTGGAACAACAGGTGAATTTCAGAATAATGAAAACTATAAGAAATATGAAAAGGTCCGAGGGGAAGCTATGAAGGCCATAAAAGATGAAAAAAGGTGAGTTGATACCTTTATACAAGATTGGATACAAAAGAAGTAGAAAAGAGTGTTTATAGACTTCCCCGAATGAGGGAAAAAAAACTCAGGATATTAAAATAGTTAGTGCATGAAAGGTTTTGATCTCAAATCCTTGGATAAAAAGATATAGGACAAATGGAGATCTTACATTGATAATATATTCAATGAAATTAGAAGACAAGCTATTGAGGATGTAGTTGTTACCTATGATATATGTAAATCTAAATTTTATGAGGAAAATGCAAATAAAGAAGTTGAAAATTTTAGATCTTATTGCAGCCCAACCTTATCGAATTTTGGTGTATGGGTGATGCTAGAATTTCTTGTTTGATAGCTTTTTAAACAAGATTTGAGGAATATAAAAGATATCAATAGTGTGGAAGAAAAGTTCTACAATCCCATTGTACAAGGACAAACTTGAGATATTAATCTATTGGGTCATGTTATTAAGCTTTAGGAGCTACGACTGATTTATTGAAATAAGGTTAAGAAGATAAGTGGAGATTCCAAAAAATCAATTTGGTTTTATGGGAGGTGGACTATGATGTGTGGAGGTAATAATCTCATGATACATTTCATGGAGAACTATAGTAAAGAATGATTTACACATATTTTTCATTGGTTTGGATAAGGCTTATGGTATGGTGTTTACCAAGGGTGGTACACTTGGCTTTAACAATTAAATGTCTTTCATGAAAAATATATTTATAATTTGAAATTATTAGATGCATGTATGAGGGAGCTAACACATGTGTGCAAATTAATGTTGGTGCAGAGCTCCCTGTCATAAATTCACACACTTAGAGTACATCAAGTTAAGCCTATTTCCTTTTTGCTATAGCTATGGACAAATTGCCATTGTGCAAAAGAGCTGAAAATACACTTAAATCATGGTGAAAGACGTTGAAATCGAATTCTTAAGTTGATAGAATATCTGGAGTGCATATATAGCGGGAGAAAGAGCTGATCAATTTGGATGGAAGGAGTATTCAACGTTTAAATATGCCACGTAGATTTAAGGAAGATTTCTCCCAAATATGAGACAAAAGGGTATGGGACATATATCAAAAATTTGTTATGTGAACCCATGAGATGGGATATGGGCTATCCCGGGGTTTGTCTAGTTTCGCCGTATTTTTTTACCATGTGTTGTAGGTAAACCCTAACCCCCCAGTTTGATTTCAACTTAAACAAATGTGTTGTGTACTCTTTTTAGGGAGAATCCGGAAAACTTGTCAAATTTTGAAACCCAAAAAGCTGCTTGAGGTTCTTATTTTTATGTGAGGGGCACCATGTAAATTTTTCGACAATTTTTTTTTTGGGATCCTTAAATTTCTGAAAACCATGAATGATATTTGTCTTTTGGATAGCTGTCCCGATCGCCGTTTTATTTCTGTCCTTTTTCTAAACCAAGTGTTCTAGGTGAACTAGGACTCCCCACGTTCGATTTCAGTCTCAAAAAATGTGGTATGTGCCCTTTATAGAGAGAATCCGAAAAAGGGTTACACTAGTCTTTTTCGCTCTAAAGACTAAACTCTTTTCAAACCTTTCTTTTACCACCAACAATCTGTCCACCAAACGCCTCCATCATCTCCCTCCATTCTTCCCTACTTAATGTCAAATTCTCCTGAAGCTTTAATAACTTTATACGGTTAACAACCACCCCTACCCAAGTTTTCTTTAATCTTCCTCTAGCTCTCACCTACCCATCCCTTTTCCACTCTTCAAGCCTACTCTTCACCAATGTACTACTAGTTCTTCATCTTATATAACATAACCATCTTACATGATTTTCCCTCATCTTATCTTCAAGAGATTTAATCCCTAACTTCATTCTAATAACCTCATTCCTTTTTTATATGCCCACTCATAAAACATAGCATACGTTGCCACATTCAAGCCAACATATTATCTCATGTGTAAAAATTCTAGTGAACATAGGCAATTGAGTGGTCTTTAATTAACTTTAATCAACACGTAGTCCAAGTACAAAAAACTATTACTTTTATAATAGGCAAATAAGCTAATAGCATAGCGCGACACCATAATATCAACAAAATATGAATAACTAACTGAAAACGTGCATATTACTAACCGCTAATGTGTGATCCATCATCAATCTCACACTACGACCCTCATAAGTAGACCTCCATATCTTTGTGTACAACGAAGCACCAACGTGAACATATTAAGGTGTGAAGACAAAGCAACTTAAATAAGTAGGGAGCACAAAAAATAAGACACAAAAGTATTTCCAATTTTCATTTGAAATGTTATTTTCTCCAAGAAATTACTTATATTGTCATCAACCCCACCCCAGGAGTGTGTGGCAACACCGCGGAATAGCAACTCAGCAAATTAGCATACATACCTTCACACTCCTACATAGGAATTTTGTCCCTACACCAAGTTCAATGACAAACAAAAATAAATAATTGCAAAGGCAAGATAGAGTGAACTAATTAAAAATGGACACTATCAAGTAAAAATGAATCAAAATACATACTTACATTGGAGTCAAATCATGCTTTTGCATACGGTCGTGTACATCAGACCCTTGCTGTTAGGACAAACTGCCGGAGCTTCTTCATCGTACTCAAATGAGGCCGACAAATGGGGTCAACAGAGTTAGGGTCTAACAAATGAATGGTAAGCTTTTTAGGCCTCCTTTGACGTCTTTTAATCTTCGTAGATGGAGCAGTAGCATTTGACGATTCACAGGAGAGCCTGAGCTTGGTTCTGGTTCTTCTGCACTTCCTCAACCATCTAAGTCATTATCCCTTTTGATTGACCACCAACCTCCTCCTCACCATCAGCATTTGCCTCTAAGTTCAGGCGTTCAGCTTAGGAGACAACAACTCCCCGACTTTGTTCTAGATTTCTTCTTTCGGTGGCTCATTCTCGGCCCTTTGAGAGCCACACTGTTCATTATTTGAAATATCAACACTTTTGTACATAGTTTTATGTACTTGACAACCCTCTTGACCACCACCTTCTGCCCCCTTCTCACCACTGTCATTCTGCAACACACAGGGCCAACCAGCAGTTTCACAACTCTTCGCACTATCTTTTACTTCACTTTTATCTACAAGATGTTGGTTTTTAACATCTGGTGCTTCCTGCTGCTGGCCATGTGCACTGCTTAAGTCAGTCATACCCTGAAAGAAGTTCTCAAAAGCTTCACTGTTCATTTCACCTAATCCAAAGCTATCACTAAAAATTAATGTTACTAAGAGTAGTCCCCTTATTCTGCTTATAGCATTGAACACATATTTACACGAGTTGCTAGGTTGCGCAAATAGCGGGACAGGAGCTATACACAATACACACGAGCAGAGTCATTACAAATATTATCAACAAGGACAGACAACGGCCGTGTAGCCTCTTCGTCCTTAGGCGTAGGAAAGCCGTGTAACATTGGCTATGGTGCCTCCATGTATCAAGGTGCAACGATGCTGAAGATGCATAATATAGTTGTGCCTTTGTGCCTTTCTAGTGTTGCCTTGCATCTTCCCTTTCTTTATCTTAACTATTTTTATAATCTTTTATTTTTTTTGGCTTTATCTCTTTCCATCCCGGCCTTCCACCTTCATTACTGCTTTCTTGCTCTCTTTTATTGTAGATATACTTGTTTTGTTATCTTCTTCATTTTTTCGGAGTGTACCTAATAACCAAAAGGAACTGCACCTCGTTCCTTTACACTATGTTTGACATTTAATGCTCCGTACAAGGTAAAATAAGTACTCTATTATAGTAATACCATATTCAAGATTCAAAGAGATTCCCTTGCTTTTGGGAATCAATCACTGACTTCTGTCTTTCATTGTTCTAAAAGAAATGGTTAAGTTTTTCACAATTCGATGTTATTTAAGGGATTATTTTCATACATTTTTAGAAATTTCTCTCTGAACTAAAGCTTCTTAGCCTTGAGCTCCTAATATTCTTATTGGTGATTACATGTTGTGTCTGCTATCTTTCTTTTATTGGTTGTTCACAATCATTTGTAGTTACATGCTCTCATGTTTTCGATGCTTTTTAGTGTGCCCCGTGGTCTAATAGTCATTTATAGATACTGTTGATACACCTCATACCTAATAGTCGTTCGTATAATGTTATTAATTGCACTTATTAAGACTTCAGTTTCTTTTTGTTATTCAGAGGCTGCGTTAGGACATGTGCCCTTACACAAGGGTTTTAAAATGAGGCATATATATAGTTAATTTTATATTCTTCAGCCCTTTATATTTTTTTAATTTTCTAATGTATATCGAGTTTATCATATCTTTATACTGCTCTTGATTGCAGCTTTTGAATGTCTATACCCCAAAGTATGACACTGGTGGAAAATTCTGGCCTATAGTGCACAATTCAGCAATATTTTCCTTGGTCCTCATGCACATCATTGCTATAGGAATATTTGGGCTGAAGGATCTTCCCTTGGCGTCTAGCCTAACCATCCCTTTGCCTATACTCACGCTATTATTTAATCAGTACTGTCGTCAACGTTTTCTGCCTATGTTTAAGGCGTATGCTGCAGAGGTACTTATCTATTTCCTTTGCTCAGTTTGTTCTATAATTATGCTGTTTTGTTGAAAATTTCTAGTTTCATTTATATTTTTCCGTCTATTAAAATTTAAAATGTTAACACCAAATCGCCCTTCCATGTGGGTTACTCTAAAAACCGCTGCAACAAAAATAATTAAAAAAAATGCCCATAATCTGATATGGCATGCTTGACACAGCCTAGATTTTTTCTTCTCCCTGATTAGCCAAAAAAGAAAATGCTTATCTTAAGACGGTAGAATGATCTGGATGCAGCTCATCAATGTTGTGAACCTTTTTTTTTTATTATTCCACTTCCTCGATCACGGTACATTACCTGTTTTTGAAATTTCATTCAGACTATATGAGTCCCTATACCTGTTAACTATTAAAGCAAAGAGTCAAATACTGCTCAATTATTGAGCGAAACTATGTATAGTTACTCAGTCTTCCCCTCAAAATTTGCCAACTACTAAGAACTTTCCTCTACGAGCTTAAGCTTCTTTTAGCATATTAAGGTTGTTTGGGGAAGAAGTGTGAAATGAAATACTTCTTTGATTTGCAATTAAAGGTTAGCCATTAGCTTATTGTGTTAGTCTGTTAGATGATATTTTGTTTGTATTAGCTGGTTTGTGGTAATTCTACTCTTTGGAGTATGGACCATGAAATATCTCTCATCATCTGCTCAATCCTAAATCATTATTACTAAATGGCATCTGAATATAAACTGAACCACCTTCTTTATTACTAAGATCTGAGTTTAGCTCTTCTTTATCTTGCTAATTTTTATATTGTTGATATTATTTGTTCATAATATTACTTGTTAATATATATATTATGTACATAATATTTTTTTTCTTCATACTTCGAAATATTTTTGTTTATAATATCATCATTATTTTGTACTTGACTTTATTTTGTCCATAAAATTATTATTGTGTTCATAATATATTTTTGAAACATTAATCATCATTTTTTTGTTTTATATATATATATTGGAGTAGTTTAAAATTTTCATGGAAAAAATGTTATACTCCCTCTGTTCCTAAATGTTTGATACGTTTGGAATAATCTTGACACGATTCATTGGATGAGAGAATTTTTAAAATTATTTTGAATATACTCCGTATAAAACATAATATAGTTATGTGGGATCTTATTTGTTTCGTCTCAATGAGTACGTTATTAATATCCAATTATTATAATTTTTACATGTATACAACAAAAGATATTTAAAGTCAAACAAGTGCATTGGCATATGTGCAAATTAAAACATATCAAACAAATAGGAACGGAGGAAGTAGTTAAAAATCATTAATAATTCATAGTAAAAAAATCTTAATCCATAGTAAAATTACAGTTAAAAATCAATAGTCATAGTCAATTCATATAAATTATAGTTGAAAATCAATAATTATAGTTAATCCATAGTTAAAAATCATAATTAAAAATCAATAATAGTTAAAACTCATTACTCCATTAATAATCTATAGTTAAAAATCATTAATCCATACTAAAAACTTTCATTTCAGCTTAGCTCAACTCTTATCAGCTCAGCTTTGCTCCAATCAGCTGAGTTTAGTTTAGTTTAGTTGTTTGGAGTAAATATAAACAGGCCATTTAGGTTCTAACTTGTTCATTGTTTACACTTTATGCTGTTATGCTTCCTTAATTTTACGAATATTATGAATTTTTTTTTTTTTTGGTTCTCTATGTTTTTTTCCCCATCCATTTTACTGAGGTTCTTCTTTCACAGTACCATTTACTTATTGACATTTTCCCTGAACTGGCTTTTCATTATTGTTTTCATTCCAGTGTTTGATCAATAAGGATAGAAAAGAACAAAGCGATCCTAGAATGACAGAATTTCTCGAGAAATTAAGCACTGCATATCAAGATCCAGCTCTAAACCCAGTTCAATATTCGAGTAACACAGCCCGACAAACCTCCCCTCTTCTTCAATCTAGTGATACATGATCTACCATCATGTTTTGCCTTCGACGAATTTGGTGTGACATGTTTTATAGCATAGGCAACAGGTTGTTTGTGTACAGATGAAATGGTGTATCATCATAGGGTTTTTTGTTTTCATTTCATATTTTTTTTAACAGGTCGGTTTGTTGTAATTTATAAAGCTTTATTTCGTTATTGCAAATCGTTTTGTAAATTATATAGGAAAAACTCGAATAGTTTGTGCTTGATGATTAAGGTTATCGTCAAACTTTCAAGTCCTTTTAAAATGCATTTGCCTGTATAATAAATCATCAAAATTGCTTTGTTGTGAGATTTTTTTTTTTTATTTTTTTTTTTTAAAGTGGAAGGTTATTAACCATATAACAAATGTACGGTTGCTTTTATTGGATGAACCATTACTAATAGACAACCACCTCATAAATGCTGACCTGTAGTGACAATTTGTAAATTGTGGAGTCCGATTAATGTGAGATTGACGCATATCTTTAAAGAGAATCTTTACTATTGGAAAGGTTTGCTTAATAATGTCAAATAAAATATCTTTTATCACACAAGTATCAGCACAATAATTTAATAATAATTAATCAATTACCTCTACTCCTCCATAGCCTTAACAAAATAATTAATTTTTTTTTTTCTAATGCTTGTCAATAACTCGAAAATACTAATATTGAGTCGACATGAGTTTTGCCTAAACATATAAATTAAAAATTATTAAATTGTGACTGTAATATTACAATTTTGTATGACGAAAATGTTTGAAGGGCTAATAGTTCTGCGTTAGACCACCAAATTGCCTAACAAACGAGTAGCTAAAAATAAAAAACTCGAGAAATTTATTTGTCACGTACACAAAGTTAATGGGACAAGGGATAGTCTCATACACATATTAAGTTTTTATTTTTAGGAGCTACGTGGGTGGCATTGTGGCGTCTTACACAATGTTTTAAAATAATCTGGATTGCATTGCGACTATAAGATCTAGAACATTAAAGAGAAGATTAATTAATTATGACATAATAATAAGCCCAAAAAAATTACTTTGTGGTGCCAAATATCTCATTATCTTGCACTAGGTAAATGCTATGCTCATATTTTCTATGCAACTAACAAATGGATACTACTAGATCACAATTGCTATCTATAACTATACAAGTATAAGGCAATTAAATTGTTTTAGGCATATTACAAGAGTAGAAATCATACATATCATGATGTCACTAGAAAAAGACATTATAAACATATCAAAGTGACATAAAATTATCTCGAGAAATCCGAGCCACCAAAAATGAGCACCCAACCAAATTGCAAAAAGTGGGCATCCACCTCTTGCTCTTGTGTATAATGGGATCTAACGATGGGTCGTCCCCAGTATATGTAGGGACGAATTGACGATGCATGTCACACATAGAACTATAGCGCAACAAACTTGCTACATACTTATATTTTTTTTTGGCTATTTTATTTTTTGTTTTGGTGTAATCTAGTGTATATATCGACAATAATGACGTTGTCTAATTTAAATACGGAATATAAGAAGAGGAGATATATGGGAAAAAATAATTGTCAATAAAAATTGATCTTGAATCCAAGCAAAGCTTAAACTCTACAAGCTTATGTTTGTTTAGATTGTGAATAGCGGCATTGGTGGGTGGTAGATAGATGGTGGGTGTGAAATATTTGTATATCTGGTACCCATATCATATGCTGAAAATTAGTAACGGTTTGTTTGGTATAACCATACAAGGAATAAGGATAAGAGAGATGTAGGTAAGATACAAACCTTGTAACTTAGTTTGTCACATCATTTTTTTGAGCTACATCATTTTCAAATTACAACTATCTACAATAGCAAGCTACAAGGTTTGTAGCTTTGTTGTTTAAATTACCTATTTGTATTTAATGTCATATTCAAAAATAAAGGAAAAAAAAAATAAAAAAAGTAGATCCCAAAACCTTGTAGCTCAACAAAGCAACAAGGTTTGTGCAAGTGCAAGCTACAACCTTTTTTATCACAGAACGGTTGAACTTGTAGCTTGAACGTTTATTTATTTGCAAGCTAGACCTTCTAATAAACTGTTGAAAATGCTCTAAGGATTATATACGTAATTTCCATGCTTAGAATAAATAGGTACAATTTTGCTAAATTAACTTTTTTTTTTGACAAGATAAATTAACTTTATTAATTATTCTCATTTCATCCTACTATATCATTCTTTTATGGTAAAATGATATTTTCAAACTTACTTCCTATCCTCCTCCTTTATACCACTCTCTTTGGTATAGAATTTGAGGATAAGTTTATCCCTATCTCAATACTCATCCTCGTTCTAATCCCTATCCCACTAAACAAATAATAAATTTCTTTTATCCCTTCTTACTCATCCTTCCGATCCCAATATATCCCCAATGAGCATCAATTATTGTTATTATTATTATTATTATTATTTATTTATAAAGATGATGTATTTTTCTTTAATTATTGCTTTTGGTGCAATACTAGGATCATGTATAACATGAGATGATACAAACAAAAATAATTACTAGGTACGTATAATATACGATTGTTGGACATTACCATCAAACCTACGCAGGACACCTTTTCGAGTCTATAAAATCCCTCGCTTCACCCCAACACTCACTTCACCAACTAAACTAATTCATATTTCACTTGCACTCCACATACAAACACCTTCCCAAAACACAAACACTTCTTACCAAAAAATAATAAAAATGGCTTCCATGGCATCATCTGCTCTAACCTCTAAGCTAAACAAGCCAGCATTTCTAGACTCGACGGTCTATGGCATCCCCTTAACCAACACCCGAACCTTCTCCTTCAAACAACACCCCAAGTCCTCCACCGTTTCGATGTCAGCCGCCCCCAACGCACCCCCATATGACTTGAACCAATTCAAATTTGACCCGATCAGGGAGTCCATTGTATCCCGGGAAATGACCCGGCGATACATGACTGATATGATCACGTACGCTGATACCGACGTGGTTGTGATTGGGGCCGGGTCAGCCGGGCTCACTTGTGCTTACGAGCTTAGCAAGAACCCGAACATCAACATCGCCTTGATTGAGCAGTCAGTCAGCCCGGGTGGCGGTGCATGGTTGGGCGGGCAGCTTTTCTCCGCCATGGTGGTCCGAAAGCCCGCCCACCGTTTCCTAGACGAGCTCGAGATCGAGTACGATGAGCAAGATACCTACGTGGTTATCAAGCATGCTGCTCTCTTCACATCAACCATCATGTCCAAGCTCTTAGCCCGGCCCAACGTCAAGCTGTTCAACGCTGTGGCCGCTGAGGACTTGATCGTGAAGTCGGGCCGGGTGTCCGGTGTGGTGACTAACTGGGCATTGGTGTCAATGAACCACAACACACAGAGTTGCATGGACCCAAATGTGATGGAGGCGAAAGTGGTGGTAAGCTCATGTGGACACGATGGCCCGTTCGGAGCGACCGGGGTAAAGAGGTTGCAGGACATTGGTATGATTCAAAAAGTACCAGGAATGAGTGCATTGGACATGAACTCTGCTGAGGATGCAATTGTTAAGTTGACTAGGGAAGTTGTTCCTGGTATGATTGTCACTGGCATGGAAGTTGCTGAGATTGATGGTGCTCCTAGAATGGTAAAACATACTAACTTTTTGCTAACCGTATCTATCCTGTGTACTACTTGTATGCCACTTTTTTTTTTATCAATCGGTTAGTAGTTACAAACTTTAACTTTAAAAATTCATAATTAATGGATTAATATTTTAAAATTAATCAATAACAATAATTAGCATATCAGTAGGATATAGTAGATTTGGACTCACCTTTTACTTGCTTTTGCTTATTTGAAAAAATTTAATTTGTGTCATTATATATATATATAGNTACCGGTATGGAAGTTGCTGAAATTGATGGTGCTCCTAGAATGGTAAAACATACTAACCCTTTTATTTACTATTTCCTTTATTTTTGTGAGATGAAAAAAGTCAAAACGTAACCATGTAAATTTAAAAATCCGTGTCACTTATATATAACTTTAACCGATAATATCTTTATTAATCTTGTGACGATTATGATTGACACGATGCGAGATCGTGCCTTTAATCCACACAGTACAGAGAGAGTACAAGTGACAAGGATAAAAATGAGTGATAACATTAGAAATCGTGTTGAGAAAATAAACCCACGCGTGAATCCCATATTGAAGAATGAGACTGACAATAATTAACATATAAGTTTAGAGGGCTACTCTTCATATTGTCAATTGGTTTTATGATTGATAGAATAATAATGAAATGAGTTTTTTTTTTTTCATAAATATATAGATCAAGTGTTTAAGAATAGGATGGAAATAAGCGAAAATTTTATTAAAATACCCACTTTAATTACTCTCTTTATACAATTTTATCATGATTACTTTTGTCTTTCCAACTCCAATTCAATTCTCTCACCATCCTTATTAGGTATAGAAATAGATGGATTGGACCCTGTATGGTCAGGTACTGGTGTCTTATGATGATGATTATTTCTTGTTATATCCTTAGGCTTGACATAGTTCTTAAATTAGTAACCTTGAAAAATGATGGCAACAAAATACTCTATAGTTACGTATACACAACAAAATATATTTAAAGTTAAACTAGACGACGAGAGAGTATAATATACTAAATTACTCAACTATTAACTATAACTAATTGTAATAAGCTCCTAAAAAGTGAACAAAATATTTCTTTGAAAGTAAAATTAATCCATTAGGAAACTAAATATGAATACAACTCTGTTTGTTAATTAATAAATTGTATTTAATTCTTGTTGATTTGTTCAGTCTACTAATGATTAAGGGCTTCACATAATTTTGATATTTTCCCTTCAACTTTGAGAGTGTAGTGTCCTTAGCTTGTAACAAACAAACCATTTATTTGTTGCATTTTTTGGTGTATATCACTATATCAGTATATGCGAATATTGGTGAGAAATTGATAGTCAGCCATTCATTTCTCCATTATAAAGTTAGTTTCATGTTCCCCACAAAGAAAAATGTAAGGTAGAAATCAACTTTCTCAAAAAATATCTATTCTTCCAAGAAAATGACAACCATTATGTTTATTTGATGGTTGTCAAAAAAGGAAAGGAACCAAAAAAAAATGTTTGAAAATAGTAGATGATCAAGTTAACCAAAAGTTTAAATTGATGTTTGAGGGCGCTATTATACTCAATACTTAATAATTTCATTTGAAAGATGAGGGGGGGTGGATGAGATTTGAAACTGTGACCTTAGATAGGAGTCATCTTGGCGTTGGTGTAATATTAGAGGACTAAGGTCATGTTCTCCTTGTCTTATTTTTACTTATTTTCAGCAAAAATAAGTTCAGTTCAGCAAAAATAAGTTCAGATCATCAAAAATAAGTTCAGTTCATTAAAAATAAGTTCAGATCAGCAAAAATAAGTTCAGTTCAGCAAAAATGAGTTTCAATCCTTAATAAATTGTTAATGATTTTAGCAAAAATAAGTTTAGTTCAGCAAAAATAAGTTCAGTTCAGTAAAAATAACTTCAGTTTAGCAAAAATAAGTTCAGATAAGCAAAAATAAATTAAAAAGAATAAGGCCTAAATCAACCAAAAATTTAAGGATTAATGTTCAGAAATAATTTATATACTCTATTATAAAATAATTTATAAAAACTAATTACTCCATACTTTAATTTTGGAATCCAAAAGTTTATCAGAAGTCATTACTTGAAAGTTCATTTTTACCTTTTAGCAAGGAGTAGTTCTCATCCATACTGTTATTATGTATTAATAAGAAAAAACTTCAAACTTAAAAACTTAACTACAAAAACCTAAAAACTTAATTTTTCATGCAATGAATCAATGATACAAGGATTAAAACAATTTATCTTCAATCAATATATTTTTTAGATGATACACATCTCTTAGTTTTAATAGATGCATGAAAATAAATTAATTTTTTAGTTTTTTGTATGGAGTGGTTTAAATTGCCTAAATTATTTTGTTAATTGATAGAAAATAAATTGTTTAATCTTTGTATAATTGAATGAAAATTTTTTTTTAGTTTAAATTGTCTAAATTACTCCCTTTGTTGTTTTTTACTTGCTATATTGGACCAAAATCTGTGAGAGTTTTTTTGGGTCCAATGTAGCAAGTAAAAAACGACGGAGGGAACAATTTATTGAGAATTTAACAATGGTAGCCCCGTATTTTTTAAATTTTTCATTGGTAGCCCTTATTTTTTCTATTATCAATGGTAACCCTAAATTTTTTTTTTCCAAACATAGTCTTAATAATTTATTTTTTACCCACTTCTAATTATTTGAACCAAAATTACATTGAAATCACCTCTCTAATCAGCGCAACACTGCCTCCCACACCCTCAAAACCAACCACACACCTCTCAAATCATCTTGCTTACCCTAAAGCCACCCAATTGCTCCTTCAAAACCACTTTCCTAACTCTTTAAAAATACCTATCACTTCGAGAAACCACCTTTCACTCCTCGAAACCATCTTCGTGGTGGGTTTTAGGGGTGTGTTTTGAGTCATTGGTTTTTAGGTGGTTAGGAAGATAGTTTTGGAGGTGTGTTAATGATTTTGGGGGTTTGGGACGGTGGTTTTGTGAGGGTGGGACGTGGTTTCAGAGTGATCAGAGTGATTATTCTACTATAATTAAGTCCAAGTATTTAGAATTAGGTTAAAAAAGGTTACTAAGACTATATTTGAACAAAAGTTGAAAGTTTAGGGCTACCATTGATAATAAAAAGAACACGGGGCTACCACTGAAAATTTAAAAAAGTACAGGACTATTATTGATAATTTTCCTAATTTATTTTCATAAACAAAAAGAGATTTGTTTATAACTAATGACGTTGCTCAAATATGTTAATGCAGGGACCAACTTTTGGAGCAATGATGATATCAGGACAAAAGGCAGCCCACTTAGCATTGCAATCATTGGGCCTACCCAACTCTATTGATGGATCAACATCGGAGAAGTTACAACCAGAATTTACATTAGCTTCAGCTGAATCATCTGACATTGTTGATGCTTAATATCATCATGTAAACCATAAGCCCATATTATTATGCCTAATGTTGCAGAAAGCAATGAGTGTGAGAGAAAATTCAACTCTAGTGTAATAATAAAATTAAAAAAAAAATATGTGGGTTTTGTTACCCTTTGCTTGTTTTGTATGTTTGGTGCAAAAAATATGGGTGTTTGTAAGAACTTTTGAGTTGTTTCATGAATGGTATGAGTAGCATTTTAGTCCCTTTACTACTTTTCTTAGTCATATAAGACTATGGTGAATATCAGATTCACGGGGTGTTTGGTAAGTGGGAATATGGTGGTGGGATTGAGAATGTTAATCCCTTGAAACTTTTATCTCATGTTTGTTTATAAGGAATGATAATAAGATTGAGAATTGGATTGAGATTATCTATCCATCTATTCCCAACTATTTAATACCTAGGGATATTTTTGTATATTTTACTAATTATCATTCTAAATTTTCAAATACTCTACCAAACATGGGATTTGGACTATTTAACAAATTCTCAACCATCAATTTCCATTCTCATTCCCAATCTCTATTCCCCCTATTCCCATTCTTATTTGCCAAACGCCCCGGCACGCTCTATATAAAATTTCAAGTGAAATGTGAAATGCAACCTATATATATATATAACTTATGGCTTCTATTTGGCTCAACCTACATCTTATTAGGTGAACATGTTAAAAAGGCCCAAACATGAATTGCCAGAAGGTTCGTTAAGAAAGTATTTTTAAAGCAAAATTTCCGTCCAAGATTAGTGTAGTTTATCTTTTGGTCCAAAGTATGGAATGACAAGATTTTTTTTAGCCTAGCCTTTTTTAGTTAATTATATTTAGACTTAGATACCGTCATCCTTCTATTATCAACATTTCTATAATGTTTTTGGTGAAGTTGTGGTGTTGATAGTACTTATGGGATATACTCTCTCCGTTTTTTAGTTGCAATATTTTAAAAATTACACTATTCATTTTTTAATTTAAAAATTGATTTAATTTTAAGATCAATGTGTAAAGAGGAATATAATTAATATGAATCTTGTTTTATTCGTCTTAGTGTACACTTAATTAATATATAATATTTATAATGTACAATGACAAAGGATATAGTTTTCTAAATATTATCCTAATGATATTATAGATATGTCCTACTTTACATAAGATATTATTTCTAAATATAATATCATAAATCTATGGATAGAATATTTGATGAATATTCTATCTCTATCACACCCCTGCAGTTGTAGTGAGAGAAAAGTGGACGCTTTGATTGGATCAAAACTACGTCTGAAGGAGGCATCGAACTGTGTAAGATAATATAGGTAACCCTCGATCAAATATAGTAGCAACAATAGTGTGTTGATAATGATGATGAAGAGCAACTACCAAAATCTACACATAGTGGAATAGAGCGTTGTTGTGCCAAAGGAGGAAGAGGAGAAGGGCCGCACGCAGTGGTAGATGTTGACCAAGTTGTGGATCCGAAGAAGAAGAGGCCATCAAATCATATCATCAAAAAAAATTGTTGCAAGAAATTAACATCATGCATCTACGAACCCATGGAGCTAACTTTGGTGTTGGAAATTTGTACTATGACACACAAAATTATTGGGCAAAGAGAAGAAATCAATTAGGTAGGTGGAAGAAGGGGGGGGGGGTGGGGGGAGAGATTTGCTTGACCACGTTGAGTATGTGTGAATATATATACAAGCAAAAAGATGAAATTTAATATGTCCAACACAACAACAAATTTTTCGCTCGTTGAGGTTATAGCAATTATAGATTGCAAGCTAGTGGTTTAGGAAGCTTAGAAAAACAAGTGATAAATGAAGGATTAAAAGGGTCAGGCTACGTAGTGCGTGAGTCTTAAAGAAAAATAGTAAAAATTGATAATGTTGAATTGCTAGGCACCTAAAAGAGACAAGAGTGGAGAAGTAGGCTTAGGAGCGTTGATCATCATTGAGAGATAAGTGATCAGGAGGATTTAAAAGAAAAACACAATTAAATAAAAGGAGAGTTACGCAAAAGCTAGAAGAATAAGCAAGGAGGTACGAAGAATAAGTAAGATTAGTATAGGAAGAAGGTACGAAGCATTCGGTATTTGTGTGTGGCAACGGAAGATGAATAATAGTTAATGTAGTTGTGAATCCTGCGGGTGGGTTTAATACTTACCCACTAGCGGGAGAAAAATTGTAGAGATAAATCCCTCAAGATCTAACCTGCTCTGATACCATGTTAGATTATGTAAACTCCCTTAATTAGAGTGATTTCCATTTATCATATTTACAGGGTTATAATGACAAAGGATATAGTTTTCTAAATATTATCCTAATGATATTATAGATATAAATATATATCATACTTTACATAAGATATTATTTCTAAATATAATATTATAAATCTATTTATAGAATATTTGATGAATATTCTATCTCTACCAAACAAATATATAATTAGAGTTTTAAATTGTTTAACTAAAATGTGTATCTTCAAGTGTGAAAAGTGATTTGTTGCAATTAAAAACAGAGGGAGTATATATTTTGTAATTTGACCCCCTAGATTGGCTCAGGATGACAGGATATGTCACTGTATCCTGCAAGCCAATATTACTATCCTCTAATAGACACTTCATTAAACTACTAGTTTCCCTTACAAAGCAATTTAAGTCATATTTAACAATTACACAGAATGCAATTCAACCAATTCATGAAGTGCAAATTTAGAAATTACACCTAAAAATTTTCAACATCATATCCAAACAATTCAACCCAAACTTTTGTTACAAAATAATACAACAATGCAATGCAATAATTAAATATGCCAGCATCCAATTAACAATTGCAAGTAAGAAAACACATAATTGGAATTCTAGTCAGAATTTAATCAAATTACTTTCGCTACGAATTAGTTGCAACCATCAATTATTTTATACCTCATAAATTATAACTTTTGTTGCAACTAATTTGTGGCGGATGTAGTATAAAAAATTAGGGCTCATCACATACCTCAACCTCGAATATGTTGGAGGAATACTGGTGCAATCGACATTTGTAGCGGAGGCGAAAGATTGGCTGTGAGGTGGTGGCAAAAATGGGCTATGCAGTGGAGGGAAAAATTGGGCTATGTGGTAGAGGCATGAAGAAGTGAGAACAATACTTCTCAAGTTCTTCTTTTTTTTTTTTTTAACGTAAGTTTTAAAGTATGCTTTTTTATTAAAAAATTAATAAAATTTTCTACACCAATCCTACATGAAGCATAAGTAGAGAAATGAGTTTAAATAAAAGCAAAGTGGGACATGTTTTTTATATTATAGCATTATGTAGGGAAATCTAATGGACCATAATCGCTCTGAAAAACATGAAACTTTTATTTTTATTAAAAAAAAACTGATATAACATTTTATCAAATATTCATACACAAATGACAAATATTCATTTACAACCTAAGAATAAACATTTTACAATTTTAATTCATATTGAAAATCCGATGTTTATAATATACCATGAAATGTTCAATTGATTACATTCAAGTACAAATCTTCCTCCTTACTAACCTCATACAATTATAATTTTTAGATCTCACTATTACTTTTATGATGCCATGACAAAATTTGTTGATGTATTACACTCTTGCCTATTTATTGTCACTTTTCTATTGTCTATTTCTAGCATTGTTAATCAATTATCTTCTCAAGGATTTCCTCCTTCTGAAACCCTAAAAAAGCAATTATTTTTCAAACTTCATACATGTTGATTGTATAATCAAATGATTAATTGGTGAATTGATCGAATATAATTAAAGGTAAAGAACAATTTGAGGTTGGAACCATGGAAGAATTGAAAAGAGGATGTAAAATAATCCATGGACCATGGTTGAGTACTTGAGTTGTTAGGAGAGACAAACACGTACACGTAAAAGATAGCAAGGACGTCAATGAGCCTATCCACTCGTAAACAACACATGAACAAACTCGGTCAATATTAGTCCATATAAAAATAAACGAGTCCGAATATAATTTTTAAGATCAATTAACAAACAAGCTTTACTCGAACAACTTATTATTTGGCTCGTTAAGCCTCACGAACAAATTGTTAATTTTGGCAACACAAATTGTTTTATATGTTGATAATAATCTGAAGTTAGATAAATAGTTTATTTGTATTTTTTAATTAACTATAAATTATATAATAAATCTTATTATGAATTTAGTTAATTTTTGAAAAAGATATTTTAAAATATAAATTTTTATAATACATATTATTATTCATTTTGTTTATTTAAAATAATTGTAACTTGACTATGATGAAAAGGTTGATATATTCAAAAGCAAGATAATACGAAATACATATCACAAATTAATATATGATTATCATATAGTATTAAATAAGTTTATCATATAAATACATGTATTTCTCTTAAACACTTGAAATGGTATAATAATAAATAAAAAAATAATTGTTAAGCAATAATTATCCTTATGGTCCATATAGCCTTTAAATATTTGGCATTAGCATGCTATCAATTCCATGCTAAGAAAAAAAATTTGGTTTTAACTCATGACTTTAGAAATAAAATAGCTAGGATGTCATTGTAAGCTTAGTTATTTCAATATAATACAAATTCGTGGACGTATATGTTAAAAATTACTTTTAAAAACAACTTTCATTGCTTAATTGTATATAATCAGTTTTAAAAGAAAATTTCTCATTATTAGTCTTATAATTCTATAAATCAATGACAAATTGATGCACTCTAAGGATGTGTTTAATTCATCTTATGTTTACTGAGTTCACTTTAGCAAAACTAAGTTTAGTTAGTAATAATGAGCTCTATTTAGCAAAATTTTGTTTTAATTTTAATTAAATTGTTAATTATTTCACTTTAAAAAATTCAGTTTTCACTACTATATAAAAGTCTATTGCAACCCCAAAAATTCGTTTCGATAGAACGGACTAAAAATTGTTGATATAGACTTATTGTGACAGTTTAAGAACCGTTGCATTCTTTGGCATTGCAATAGGGTTATTGTAATTTTGTAAGTAGTTGATTATGCGCAACGATTTTTTTTAGCCATTGCAATTAGGCGTTATGATTATTCATTAATATAGTAGCTTAAATATATGTTTAATTCAGTAAAAATAAGTTTAAATCGTCAATTATATATTCAAAAGGTAGAAAATTAGGGCAATAGGCTTTGTTTTGCTCACCTAGCTTATATCATTAATTTTCAATTAAAGTAAGTTCAGTTTAGAAGAAGTACATTTGTTTCAATAAAAAAAAGTTTAGTAAAATTAATTTCCACTTCAGTAAAGATAAATTTTGTTCAATAAATATTAGTTCTAATCCTTAAATAATATTAATAACGATTTGGAGAAAAATAAGATTAGTTTATTGAATATAAGTTCCAATATAAGTTTAATTTCGTAAAAATATTTTCAAATTAAATTAGCAAAAATAAGTTATGTAGAAAAATAAGATTTAGTTTGTTGAAAATAATTTCGGATCAGCATATATATGTTTAGTTCTATAAAAATATTTTCAAATTAAATTAGCAGCAAATATAAGTTATGCTTAGTAAAAAATATAAATTTTAATTAACATAAATAGATTGACAAGAACACAACCTTCAACTATCATACTATAATTGTACTAGTTGAATTTCAAAAATTGCCGATTGGTATATTATAATACAATGTGTGTATCATTATGATACAATGTGTGTTGCAATTGCCGATTGGTGTTTAAATTTATAATGAAATTATTAACCACTGAGAATTATAAAAAATTTCACTATATTAATTTAACGTTACAATTTTATTTTTGTTGTTTAATCACCTTGTTATTATCATTAACACGTACATGCATTCCAAGAAAAAAAATTTAAATATTGATATAATATCTATTTTTGATGAATTTTTTCCTTTGTATTATTGTCGGTAAGAACATTGTGCACGATAAAAAAAATTCATATGCTGTTGAAAAAGTTAAACGTATAGAATAAGTTATAATACTTGGTCAAGGTATTTGTATGATTGAATAAATTAGTTAAATAGCAAGTTAGGGAGGGGTGGATGAGATTCGAACCCGTAACCTCTGTGTCACGCTGGCGCTAATACCATATTAGAGGACCAACTCAACCAAAAGCTTATGCTGATGGTTGAGGCCAAGGAATAGTTTATATACTCTATCACGCCTCCTCACTCGAGAGCCCATTGGACTTGAAGTGTGGATGCAGCATGGGCCCCCTCATACCCTGCTCTTAATAATTCCACTTAGAAAAGAGGGGTGGATGAGATTCGAGTCCATGACCATTGTGTCACACTGGCTCTGATACCATATTAGAGGACCAACTCAACCAAAAGCTTAAGCTAATGGTCAAGGCCCTGGAATAGTTTATATACTCTATCATTACTTCAATTGAAAATAGTTGAACTGAACTGAATTTAACTTAACTGAAAGTTTTTTATGAAGGATTAATGAATATCAAAATAAGAGAAGAACTGAATCGAACTGAACTCGAACCGAACTGAGTCGAACTAAACTGAACTGAACGGATTTTAAGTTGAAATAAAACAGACCCTTAGAGCTGAGCAAAAATATCTGAAGATCCGAAAATCTTATCTTTATTTGATCTGTTTTATAGGATATCTGATCCGAAAAGGCGGATACCAAATACCTATTCAAATATCACTTTTGGACTTTTTGGATATCCAAATATCCGAAATTTCAAATTCTAACCGGATGTCCGAAATTTGTTGATACCAGATATCTCTTTTATGTATTGAATCCACCAAATATATAGGACATTCCCAAAAACTTTCAACTTTTGAATATACTAAACTAGTAAACTCAAGAATTTTAGGAAGTACTTCTACAAGAATTACTTTATTCTATGCGACTGTTAATGGGCAAGATTTAACATATTCATTTTTTTTCTATTATTACTTATATCGTCTTATTGTATTCTACTATTCTTATGCTGCAATCATCTATGTTTGTTTTTTATTTCTTTGTGAAAGAAATATTGGAGATGGATATCCGAAGTATCCGATCTGAAAGTTATTGGATATCAAATACAGATATCCGAAAATTTTGGATATGGATACAAATATTGATAAAAATATTTATACTCTTTATTAATCCTATTTGATAATATTTCATTACTTATTTAGGAAGTTAGAATTATATTGGAAAAAAATATCATTATGAAAATTAAACAAAACTTGCTTAAATTAAATTTAAGTAAATAGGTAGATTTTTTTTTTAATACTAAGATAACATCTAACAAGGTGTGGATTAAGGGATTCTGCTTAATTTTAGTATAACATATAGCACTGTCAGTTCAGTTCTGGTTTCAACCAATCAGTTTGGTTCATTTTAGTTCAGATAATTCAATTATTTTTTGCTTCATTTCAATTTGGTTCAGATAATTTTGATTTCAGATCAATTCAGTTCAGGTTGTTGCGTTTTTAAATCAAATCAGTTCAGTTACAGTTGGTTTCAGTTTATAGCCAAACAGATAAACAAAAAACAGTTCAATTCAGTTTTAGATTGCCACAGTTGGTTTCAGATTCAGTTGGTTGTAGTTCAGATATTTTCGGTTCAAATATTTCATTTCGAACATTTTCGTGTAACTAACTTTGTTTCAAGCGAATAGATATTTTCAGTTCAAATATTTGTTTTAAATATTTTAGATCCATTATAAGTTTTTACGATACTAGTTTTACAGTTAAATTACCCTTGAGACTCGACAACATAGGATGATCTTTGACTAATACAACTGCATGAGTGATCGTTTCATTGAAGGGCGTGTCTTCTATGCATCAGGTTTACACCGTCAAATAATGGTACAACCATGTATGTGTAAATCGTTCTTTTATTCCAGGTTCCACTGCAAGGGTTACTTGGTAGAATAATTATGGTTACATATTTGAACAATGATAATGGTTACTCACATTGTATACCTATTTGAACAACTTCTTACTTATGTGAATTACAATAGTTAATTGTTTGAAGTGTATGAATTACTTATTCGAATACTGATTTATGGTTACTTCTTTAAAATATAGAGGTTAATATTATTAATTATGTATTTGAAATCGAGTTTTTTTACTTATATGTTACGGAGTACTTTTTAAAATATTGATGGTTAATAGTTAAAAGTGGAATGGTTAATAGTTAAAAGCTTCTTATTTGATATCTCGCATTATTACATTGAGTTAAAGAACAAATGTAGGGTGTGAAATTGAATCGATGGAATATATGAAAGAGTTATAGTTCCATAAATTTAGTGAATTGGGTGATAAATACAACATTTATTATATAAAATTGGAACATTTCATTAACATTTGAATTTTGAATGAAAAATGCAATTTACGAAAATCTAATTAAGTAATTAATTTTCAATCAATATTTGTCTAATTTAAGGAAAATTCTTTTCAGTTAAAAATTTTCAATTACAGTTCAGTTTCAGTTTCGGTCAAAATAGTTCAGTTTAAATCAGTTGTTAATTAATCCAGATCAGTTCAGTTTCAGTTACAAATTTTCAATTACAGTTCATTTCAGTTACATGTTTTCGGATTTTTCCAGAACAGACAATTTTTAGTTCAGTTACAGTTCAATTTTAGATTTATATTTTCAGTTTTAACGGTTACAGTTAGTTTCGATTCAGTTGACTTTCAGTTACAATTAGTTTCAATTCAGTTAAATTCAATTCAGTTTCAAATAAATTTCAGTTGAACAGTAATTTTTTAACCAAATTGACATTGCTAATAACATACATATAATCATATATGATTACTTGTGTATCGATCTAATATTTTAATCTATTAATTGGGTTAACAATCTTGCAAGGCATAAATTGTAAATACCACTCCAATTCATAAAGTTTAGTGTGTATTACATTTTGAGCGTTTCCAAACGTTTCTTACATTAATCTTTCTACTTTTTCTCCATAGTTAAATTGCCAAGAGTATTAATTTATTAACACATTGAAATCAACCTTTTTCAATCAGTTTAATACTCTATCTATTTCACATTGTTTGTTATATGTTCAATATATTTTAGAGGTGATCATGGGCCGGACCTGGCCGCATTAAAGAAGACCCGCTAATCGGGCTCGGACCGGACCTAGGTTTGAGCCTAATTTTGCTGTCGATAGCCCGAAATTTTAGAGCGGGCTCTTTCGGGCCGGACCTAAAAAATCAACTAAACTTCTTAAATATAAGCCGCCAAAGCCCGCGGGAAAATTGCAAAAATCAAGTCGGGCCTAGCCCCAATTCGGGTCGGAACTACGTTGCCCAAAACCCGCATTTCTTTGGGCCGGGTTGGGCTAAAGAGAGAGAAACTTTTAAAAGTTTATGAAAAACTTCCTTTTTACATCTTGTTAGATTCGACTAATTGTGTAATTTTTATATATATGTATTTTTTATAAAGCGTAATAATATATATATGAAGTATTAACATTCAAACATGTCATTGAAAATTATGCAAAAAGCAAGCGTAACAAACATTTTAAAACGGAATGAGTACATTAACTTTGTTAACTCAACTTTTAACGTTAATGTAAGATTCTAAGCGTAATAATCATTGTGAAACGGAGGGAGTATATATATCATCCTTATGGACCAAATGAAGTATTGGAGGTGCTTTCCTTGAAAATATTCTATTGTAGGAAGTCCACCACAACATCGGGAATTCACAATTATAGTGTGTTTCAAGTCAAAGATCAATTATCAATACAAGCACCATACATTCATGCAAAGCTTAAAGTTTAATTTTCCAATAACACATTAATATCAAGTCTCTCCTCACACCCACAACGTGTAAACTATCTCAACATGCACAACTTCCACAACACACCGAGCCAATAACGCTTCCACAACACACTGAACCAATAACGCCTCAACAATAGGTATTCAACATGCATGCAATGCAAATTGCCAACAACCCAACAACAACCTAATTAAGCTAGCTAACCTCTATTTATATCAAACCTTTTCATTATACTTTATCATAAAACCAAAACCAAAAACAATTAAACAAAATATAATGTCTTCTATGGCTCTATCACCTTCCCTAATTACCAACCTAAACAAAACTCCATTTTTAGAGTCCTCATTCTATGGCAATGGCATCACCTTCACCAATAATTCTCCCATTATTAGCACCAGATGCAAACGTCACCCTAAACCATCCTCCGCCATCTCAATGTCCGCCTCCCCGGCCCAACCCCCCTACGACTTGACCCGGTTCAAATTTGACCCTATCCGGGAATCCATTGTGGCCCGGGAGATGACCCGGCGCTACATGACCGACATGATCACGTACGCTGATACCGACGTGGTCGTGATTGGGGCCGGGTCAGCCGGGCTCACTTGTGCCTACGAGCTTAGCAAGAACCCGGACGTCAATGTGGCCTTAATTGAGCAATCTGTAAGCCCTGGTGGCGGTGCATGGTTAGGTGGGCAACTCTTTTCGGCCATGGTGGTCCGAAAGCCCGCCCACCGTTTCCTAGACGAGCTCGAGATCGAGTACGATGAGCAAGATACCTACGTGGTTATCAAGCATGCTGCTCTCTTCACATCAACCATCATGTCCAAGCTCTTAGCCCGGTCCAACGTCAAGCTGTTCAACGCTGTGGCCGCTGAGGACTTGATCGTGAAGTCGGGCCGGGTGTCCGGTGTGGTGACTAACTGGGCATTGGTGTCAATGAACCACAACACACAGAGTTGCATGGACCCAAATGTGATGGAGGCGAAAGTGGTGGTAAGCTCATGTGGACACGATGGCCCGTTCGGAGCGACCGGGGTAAAGAGGTTGCAGGACATTGGTATGATTCAAAAAGTACCAGGAATGAGTGCATTGGACATGAACTCTGCTGAGGATGCAATTGTTAAGTTGACTAGGGAAGTTGTTCCTGGTATGATTGTCACTGGCATGGAAGTTGCTGAGATTGATGGTGCTCCTAGAATGGTAAAACATACTAACTTTTTGCTAACCGTATCTATCCTGTGTACTACTTGTATGCCACTTTTTTTTTTATCAATCGGTTAGTAGTTACAAACTTTAACTTTAAAAATTCATAATTAATGGATTAATATTTTAAAATTAATCAATAACAATAATTAGCATATCAGTAGGATATAGTAGATTTGGACTCACCTTTTACTTGCTTTTGCTTATTTGAAAAAATTTAATTTGTGTCATTATATATATATATAGGATGTATAGTAGAGTGGCGTACGACTCTAAGTAATCCTAAAAATAATAATGGCTACTTATTATGAAAATAACAAAATAAGATTAGAAGAAGAAAAAATAAAATTATAAAATAAACAACAACTTTTCAAGTAGTAAAAATAGTTAATTAGTGGAGCATAGTTAATGTAAAAAAGTTAATTGATTTTAGAAATAAAATAGGCGTTTCGTTTTAAATTGTTGAAGATTGTTAATTGTATATAACTCCCTCTATTCTTAAGGTACAGTAGATCTAGACTCTATTTCAGTCAAAATTAAATCTGTTATCCCACAAAAAATTCATTGGTTGAAATTAATAATATTATAACTAATTTCATTTTTCGGATTTAAATTAAAATATATTCTAATTAATAGGATCAAATGACACACAAGTGATACACAACGTATGAGACTATGAGATAGGAGATTTAAACTCACTTTTTAATTATAGATGCTCCGCATGCATAAAATTTGACTTTTACACTGACCAACCTACAATAGTATAAATATAAAATAACAAATATTTGGATAGTGTAGACTGAGATGAATAATTAAATTTCATATAACTATATATTTACTTACTAATAAATAGCGGAATTAGATGGTGGAATCATATNCACTGGCATGGAAGTTGCTGAGATTGATGGTGCTCCTAGAATGGTAAAACATACTAACTTTTTGCTAACCGTATCTATCCTGTGTACTACTTGTATGCCACTTTTTTTTTTATCAATCGGTTAGTAGTTACAAACTTTAACTTTAAAAATTCATAATTAATGGATTAATATTTTAAAATTAATCAATAACAATAATTAGCATATCAGTAGGATATAGTAGATTTGGACTCACCTTTTACTTGCTTTTGCTTATTTGAAAAAATTTAATTTGTGTCATTATATATATATATAGGATGTATAGTAGAGTGGCGTACGACTCTAAGTAATCCTAAAAATAATAATGGCTACTTATTATGAAAATAACAAAATAAGATTAGAAGAAGAAAAAATAAAATTATAAAATAAACAACAACTTTTCAAGTAGTAAAAATAGTTAATTAGTGGAGCATAGTTAATGTAAAAAAGTTAATTGATTTTAGAAATAAAATAGGCGTTTCGTTTTAAATTGTTGAAGATTGTTAATTGTATATAACTCCCTCTATTCTTAAGGTACAGTAGATCTAGACTCTATTTCAGTCAAAATTAAATCTGTTATCCCACAAAAAATTCATTGGTTGAAATTAATAATATTATAACTAATTTCATTTTTCGGATTTAAATTAAAATATATTCTAATTAATAGGATCAAATGACACACAAGTGATACACAACGTATGAGACTATGAGATAGGAGATTTAAACTCACTTTTTAATTATAGATGCTCCGCATGCATAAAATTTGACTTTTACACTGACCAACCTACAATAGTATAAATATAAAATAACAAATATTTGGATAGTGTAGACTGAGATGAATAATTAAATTTCATATAACTATATATTTACTTACTAATAAATAGCGGAATTAGATGGTGGAATCATATAATAATTATAATTAGATAGTATCAAAAGTCAATATATTTGCAAAAAAGTTGCAAAAAAATAAAAAAATAATAATAACAAGATCATATTTGAGAATTGAAACTAACTTGGTGCATGGCTCATGCCAAAATACTACTCCCTCCGTTGTTCCTTTAATTTAATTTGATATACTTTTTTTAACAATTTTCAATGCACATGATGTTATACCATTAATGTCTAATGTTATACTTTTTAAATAAATAGAAGTTGACATAAAATGTTTTTTACATAGAGACGATTCTAATTAAATCTCATATAACTATATTTTTTTCACTAATATCATTAAAAAAATGTTAAAGTTTCTCGATCTATCCCCAGATTCCAAATCTATCAAAATTAAAGGAGCGAAAAGTAGTTTTTTAAGTAAAAATAATTTACATATTAATAATAAGTCATACAACATCTACAAAAGCATTCAATTCTAATATGTACATGATAAATTGAATCAAATAAATTTTCCTTCATCAAAACTACTATCGCCGAGTAAATCTTGCACTAGAGGGGGTAGCTATACTACTTTCAATGTTGTTTTTTCATTACTTGTAAAGCGCGGGGTATGTCGATTAATTTTTTGAATACATTTATTTAAGGATATCAATTTCTATAAAGCTAAAAATTACCCATATATGGGACTAAACTTGTCAAATATATTATTAGAGAATCAACGGAACGAAAAGCTTAATTTTATAGTTTGAGGCCGCGCTCAAGAATATTTTATATACTCTATGGTATATTACTACAATTTGTGTAAATCAATTAAAGTAAAATCAATTACTTGGTATCGAATTATGATTTTATGCATGTCTCTTGGTCCTTAGATTTTTTTTTTTGGGAGGTTGGTCCTTGGACCATTTTGGAAAATGAGATTGTGCAAACTATACGCTTAAAGCATTAATAGTTACATAAGCCTATTCTTTTGAGCTTATTTTGACTGAACTAAATCGAATTGAAATTGTACTGAACTAGACTGAACTGAACTAAAAGGTTGAACTGAAATAAACTTATATTTTAATTTTATTTTAACATAAGTTAAAGCTAAAAATAAAACTTAAAATATAAAATAAATATATAAAATTTAAAATTTAAATTAAAATAAATAGAATAAAAAAATATAAATATAAATATATAAAACATAAAAAAAGAGTGAACTTAACTTAACTGAACTAGATTGGACAGAACTGAAACGTACCGAGTGGAATTCAACATACTACAGTTAAAAATTATATTGCTAACGTAACAAATAAAAGTCCTTCGGTTATCCCACATTGAATTATTAGATAATAGAGTGGATGAGAAAAGCTATAAAACCAACATGATTAAGCATCCCTTTGTATCATGTATTAGTTTATCTTAATCATATGATGAGTTTGAGTTAGATAACCGAGTGGATGAGAAAAGCTATAAAACCAACATAATTAAGCATCCCTTTGTATCATGTTTTAGCTGATCTTAATTATGTGATGAGTTTGGGTTTAAGTTTGAGTTTTGAGCTCTAGTTTTTTATGTTGAGTTTAAAACGAGCTTGTTGATACTCGAGTTAGACTTGTCACATAAGTAGTCCTAGTTCGAGTTACTCTTGGATTGGTAATTATTTTATTGATTAAGTAATTAAGAAAGTAATGAGCTTGTAAATTGTACCATTAGTGCTAAGCAAACTTGCATCATAAAGTAATTTGCCTCCATAATAGAGTGAAGTATCCTTTGCTCTTAACAAAAATAAAAAATAAAAAAGAGAGAGAAATTTCTAGTCTTAATAGAAAATGACAACCATAGCAGTGTTTAATTTGTTTGATTATTGCATTGCCAAAAACAAATTAGTTTGATAAGAATTCCTAATAACAATGTTAGCACTCCTATTTTATAGGTCCAAATGTATGTTGAAGTGTTTACTTGAGTTCTAAAATATGAATATAACGCAATAAATCAAATCTAACACTAAATAACATTAGTAATTTTCAAATTATTGTTCCCTAATTCAAATATCAACTCCAACAATCGGGGTGCACATTAGAGTTGTTTTTATTAATTAGTTCGATATTATATATATATATATATATATATATATATATATATACTATCTTCGATCCAGAAAATGTGTAACAAATAGGTATTGTTTGTGAGATATAAAAAAAATTTTGTTGCATATTTTCTGAACCGGAATTGATAGTATAAAGAACTGAAACTCTTTGATTAATAAATATATAGGGACCAACGTTCGGGGCGATGATGATATCTGGGCAAAAGGCAGCCCATTTGGCCTTACAATCATTGGGTTTGCCCAACTTCGTTGATGGATCAGCAGCACTAGAGAAGCTACAACCAGAATTTACATTGGCCTCTGTCGAATCACCTGGAATTGCCGATGCTTAATTAAAGCCATGTAAAGCCTAGCTTAGACCTTTTATTATGCCTAATGTTGCATTAAAATATGGGTGTTAATAAGTTATTAGATGATTTACATTATCTCCTATGGTTGTTTTGTGTGTTTTGCAAATGCAATCAACTCTTGGCAGTAGAACTGTAGAAGGAACCTTTTAATTAAGTAAGTTGTTTCATAAATGGCATAACTAGCACTTTGGAACTTAAGTGGAATGGATAGTTTAAGTTCAGGCCCACAACGTTTGAATTGGATGTTACAAATACAAATGTCAATTGGTATTACATGGACTCGAGTCTATGTAGCTAATTGTGCCTCCATTTGGAGATCTAGTGTTCAACTATCTCTACATAATGTTCATCTCAATTTACCAAATGGTCATTTCACAAAACTAAATATGAAACAACTTACTGTTATTGTTATTTATTTTTAAATCAATATTTCACTTATGAATTTGATTGAAAAAGATGCTACGTATAATATATATATATCACAAATTATTTAATAACATAAATTAACAATTGATATTCATTATTTTACTTTGTCTTTTGTCATATTCATTTTTCAAAAGGAGAATTTTCATCATCACATTCTAAACAATTTATTCATTTCTTTTTCTTTTGTCAAGTTTATCAAATTAGCTTGAGCTTTTATATTTGTTTATAAATATTAATTTTCTAAGAACAGGATATTCATTTTGGCACCCTAAATATGCAAAGTGTTAAGAGTTAAAAAAAGTCGAAGATAGATAAATCGTTTTTTTTTCTTGTTATCGCTTGTCGTATCAATTCTTAAGTTTTGAATATATGTTTAAAAACCCTAAATATTAATTAATTTTGTAAAAACTTTATATTCAATTTTAAAATTCAAATTCATCTTCTCTTAATAAGGTGTGTTCATTTGTTAAACCTATATACTCATCTTTTAAAAGTATGACATTCCTTTAATTTTGAAAGTATAATGTGCTTTAATTTTAAACCTAAATATTCATTCTTAAATATATAATGTTCATTCAGTTGTAATGTTTATTTTATAAAAGTATAATGTTCATTCATACTTAAGTTCATTTCTTAAAAGCATAATGTTCATTTTAAAACACCAAATATTCACTTAACTAGAATTATGAAATTTGAAATCTTTTGATTCTATATAAACATATACGTAATATTAATGAATTGTTACAATTATCTTTGTAAAATCTTGTTAGAAAGCTATTCATATAAAGAATTATCATTTCTCCTACTTTTTACAATAATTGATCGACAAAGTTTTGTCATATATTTCCTCGTAAAGGTTAATCAGTTCGAATGAGGTTTAATAAGTTTTAATTCACTCTAAATTATTCTAATCTAATCCAATTCAATAATCTCATCCATCCATTCTTAATATAGTCGTTGCCTGTCAAAATTGGACCAGACTTTTATTTTTTATTTTTTATTTTTTATCTTGAGCTTGAAACATTTGACGAACCAAAATTATTATGAGCCGTACGTAAGATCGTAACACATTCTGACCCGTCAATCCTGGATCATGGCGAAATTTTAATATTAGCTACGCTACGACCTGTTGACCAGCTAAATCATTATAATGATTTCATATTTGTATAATTACGTCATTTTAAGATATTAATCATGGCTAATCAAAATCCTTTTTATGCATTATTTATTAATGTTCTTATCTTATCTTATTAACTTACTATTAAAATTTTGCATTTGTGTTAAATTTTTCTGGTTATAAGCATTAAGCAAAAATGTTTGCATGCCACATGCATGTAAACAACCTCATTTTCATTACCCGTGCACATAGTTGAATGCCATATGTGAATCTTCACACACCACGTTCTCTCCATACAACTATGCAACTATATATGCAAGTGCCCTAATTAATTCACTATTAATACTTGTACTCCTCCTCATATATAACATTTTATAATGTCCATTATTATTATTTTTTCCCAAAAAAAAATAAATAAATAAAATGGGAATAAGCAAGCTAGTGATTGTGGCTGCGGCCATGCTAGCCATGGTGGTGATCACCCAAGCCACCATCATATCCGACGATGTCGAAAATGACCGCAGTGGGCGGTGTCCTACCATGACACCGTCCTACTGCGAAAAGTACATGATGAAGGAGATGATGAGGCACAACATGGATGATGATGATGATGACGACGACGACAATCAAGAGAGGGTGTACCAATACTTTGAACAATGTTGTGATGATCTAAGGAAGATGAGGATGCCACCACAATGTCAATGTGAAGCCATGAAGATGATGGTGCAAAAAATGAAGGTGAGGCAAATGTCACATGAGCAAATGATGGAAAAAAAAGCCATGAAAATTCCTATGATGTGTGGTATCATGCAACAAGAATGCTCCATGTCGTCTTACATGTAGTAACTTAATTTATGCATGATGCAATGATGCATGCATGTATATATGTATATAAGGGTTAATGAATGATAAAGATGATGGATGGTCATGAGAAAGGCTAATAAAAAAGTTAGCTGAGAAATGATCTTTATTTCCTATGTTTTGGTTTTCATGAGTTAATTAATTTCGGTAGTTTGAGTTGCTTAAGAGAAAATAAGGGTTAATTTAGGAGGTTTAAGCAACATTGTCGTGTGCTTTTTAGCTAGTTTTTTTTTTTTTTTTTTTTTTTTTCGTTCCAATATCCATGCACGACTACCTTAATCTGAATGGAAATCTGCTTTCCCATAGATTAGGTATCTATTGGTGTCACTGTTAAATTTCATATTAAAGACAAATGGGCCTGAATAACCTAACAAGGAGGAAGAGAGTCAAACCGGTCTACAAGCCCAAAGAGGTTTCATCCTAAAACCAATTGGTAATAGAAGGAGTAACTCTTAGGCCTATAAACTAGTTCAACATCTCCTCTTTCTCCGATATGGGACAACACACTAGTGTAAATCACATGGGGTTCAACACTCCCCCTCACTAGTGAGTGTCCTTAGAATTAGAACACACCAAAAGGCACAATATAATCCTCGTTGGGAATGAACATCCAACAGAGGCCTTAACCAGTGGCTTAGACAAATACCCAGTTTTTAGAAGAGGCCCGAATAACCTAGGCTCTGATACCATGTTAAATTTCATGTTAAAGATAAATGGGCCTGGGTAACCCAACAAGGAGGAGGAGAGTCAAACCGGTCCACAAGCCCAAGGAGGTTCCATCCTAAAACCAATTGGCAATAGGAGGAGTAACTCTTACGCCTATAAACTAGTTCAACATCTCCTCTTTCTCCGATATGAGACAACACACAAGTGTAAATCACATGGGGTTCAACAGTCACTCACTGTAATTGGTTGAAATCAATAATATCATAACTAATTTTTTATTTTTTTGAAACTAAATTGAAATTAAATAATTATAACAATAGGATCAAGTGGTACACACTTTATAGCGTAACAGAGTTGGACTCCTTTGTTACTTCTATTTTTTAAATACTTTTGGACATCTTTTATAATTTTATAATTACATGGGACCATGTCACGCCTAAGATCCCACTAAGGCCCTATTCTTCTCGTCTTACTTTTGTTGATCTGAACTTATTTTTGCTGAACTGAACTTATTTTTGCTGAACTGAACTTATTTTTGCTGAATTTGTTTTATACTAATTAAAAATTATAGGGCAATTATATACTATAATTGAATTTTATTTAGGTGAAAATAATTGATTAATTATAATCTCTAAATTATATATAGTCTGTTTTGAAATTTCAAGAATCTTATGGACAAAGGAATGCACAATATTTTATCATCTTCTTTTTAGTATCATATAGTTTCCATGTATTATAATATTATCATATATCTATATTAACATATATTTATTTTCATATAAAATAATATATTTTCAATTTTCCATCAAAAATATAAAATCATATTAAATATTTTTTTTTACATATTATTTCCCTACAATACATATTCTCTTCGAAAATGCTACCTAAATATTTTTAAAATTATATTCTACTATTTTTATACCATAATTTCTTATTTAAAAAGATGTGCATATATAAATATCCATGTACAAATTAATTTGCATAATACATATAGATTTTTGTTTTTTTGAACTGGACTTATTTTTGTTGAACTGAACTTACTTTTGCTAAAAATAAGTAAAAATAAGACGAGGAGAACACGGCCTAATTCCATTTTTTCAATCATCAATAATCTAATTTGTTTCTAAAGATTAACCAAATTCTGAGCATGAATAATATTTGGCATTACGTGAGGAACGGAGGGACTTCTCCGTATGGCAAACCATGACACAATTTAAAACTAGCAACTTTTTATCTTTAATAAAATATATATATTAATCATTTATATTAAATTAAGATTACTAGATTGTTAGACCAAAAAATATATCAATTAAATCAATAAATCCAATAGTTAAAGAAAATCCATAAATTATATTCTCTCAGTTTCTAAATATTTCATACGTTTAGAATCTTGACACTATTCATAACATGAGAGAATCTTTCAAATTACTTTCGATATATAAACCATAATATAGTCATATGGGGTCTTGTTTGATTTGATTTAATGAGTACGTTATCAATATCCAATTATTATTATTTTTACATATACACAACAAAAGATATTTAAGGTTACATTAAACAAATGAATTGACATATGTGCAAGTCAAAGTGTATCAAAGAAAAGGGAAGAGATGGAGTAGTACTTCTCTATATCAAATGCGATCCCCTTTTTCTAGTGTAATTTTTGAATTGCCGCGATATAAACTTTGTTTAATTTCTAACATTTAGAAAATAGCATTTCCCCTTAACATGACTATCTATTTTTCCTTGTTATCTAACCATCTCCACTTCTTAGGCTCTTAATTAGCTTGTTTCCTTACAATCTTTTATAAATGCTACTTCCTCCGTTTCAATTTATTCTTTATATTTTGACTTTGGGCACTATTCACAAACCATGTTTTGACCGTTGTTTGTACTTTATATGTAAGTAAAATCTCATATAAATATGTGCTCTTGTTTAATTCGTTTGATCTATTCTACTAGAATATCAAGTTTTCGTAATTTTTACAAATACAAAATTAAAGATATAATTGTTACAATTTTTACATTGACAACCGTGTATAAATGAAACTTAAAGAATAAAATGAAACGGATGGAGTATTATCATGTTAGGGTGAGGTAAATTTTTAATCAATAAAAATAAGTTCAAATCAACATACTACGTAAATAAATTCATATATATTAGTTTTCTTCAGCAAAAATAAGTTCAAATATATTCAAATAATAATAAAATAAGTTGAACACAACAAGTCGAGCCTAAGATATTCCGGTATAACTTCAATTTTGGATTTTGGAGTGGGGTGACAACACGAGTAAAGTAATAAACATAGACCTACACGATCAAATGTACCCCCTTTATCTCTGTTTACTTGCTATATTTCTTTCTCCACACTCATTAAGATCTAACTTTGACCGTTAACGTAAAACTCAAATTATCTATTTGATTAAATCATAAAAATTAGATATTAATAAACTTCACGTTGGGACGAATATAATAATATATCATATATGATTATCTTACATGTTATATCAAGTTATCTTAAAATTTGGTCAAAGTTTTGAATAATTAACCCTAAAAAAAGAAAATACAACAAGTAATTAAAGACGGATGGAAGAGTATATATAATCCTAACAAATCCAATAATCCATGCATATATTCCTTGGTACAACTACGACGTGTTAACTATAGCAACATGCATCTCCACAACGCATTGTACCCCAAAAAAGTTTATTCAATAACATATATACTAGCTACCACGTACTTAACATGCAAATAGTTTAACAAGTTCTATAAATATAATAATAAACAAAGCTACTTACATGATGAACATAATCCCACATCTAGTTAATTAGTAAAACAAAACGAAGAAAATGGCAAATAATAACCTCCCTCTCATGGTAGTAGCTATAGCTGCTTTCTTCCTCCTCATCTCCGCCATCGGAACCACCAATGCCATAGCAAATAGGCCACGACTAAGCTCGCATTGCGAGCGACAATTACAGTGGCAGAAAATGAACCATTGTAAGCAATACCTAAAGAGTGAAATGCTAGTAATGATGTTCCCTAGTTCAGGCAACCAAGCATGTTGTCTTAGGGAGTGTTGTGACATGCTCCAAGACATGGACGAGGAATGCGTGTGCGAATCGCTCGAAAGCATGGCTGAGGAGGAGACTCAACGCTCAACTGAAGGAGAAGAGCGGCAAATGGGAAGGGTGGTGCTTAGGAAGGCTATGCAACTCCCTGGGAGGTGTGGGATTAGTGCTCGTTGCGGCGAAAGTAGGGTTGATACTCAATAGTTGATTCTATGATCAACTCGTACTAGTGACAATGAAGATGAAAAAAAAGTTGAGTTAATTTGTTAGGTAAGTTGATGATGTAGTGTATGCATGTATCATGCATGGTTAATAGATTACTGCGTAATACGTAGTAATGCAATAATTAAATGTGGTGTTTTAGGGATGTAATAACTAATAAGCTAAGGTAGTAAATTAAATTAAAGCATGTACATTATGCCTTGTAATGTTTTTGTTTGATCTAATGTTGATGACGATCGAGTTGTATGTAGATTGTTAACTAATAAATTGTTATCAAATTACCAATTGTAGAGTCACGTGGAATTGGCGACTCTGCTCCAGGTTGATAATTTTGGCTCACACACCTCGATTTTTGCTAGCTTAAGTAACACTGTTTGTCACATCTCACTGGGATCATTGCTACCCGAGTACTACTAGTGTTCTTATGATGTTTGAAGATCCACATTCGAGTGCCCAAAAACCAACAACCTGAGACTCCTTTTTTTTTTCATCTTGTCATGTATTGTGTAGTTGTTTGCTTTGATATAATTGTATGTAATAGTTCTATTATAGTTGTCGATGTGTTTTGGGAAGAAGTTCATTGTGCTCAATATCCTGCAGTTGTTGTAAAGAAAAAGTACGTTAGGAAAACTTTCAACGGTTGTGTCTTGTAACTGTTCGTTTTTATAAATCTTTCATTGTAAAATTGCTGTTTTGGGGTAAAACTTGACTAATGAGAAGGCTATCCACCAGTTGATCGAGGTGTATAGCCACCACTTGCAGACCTGGTCCAAGATGTCTAAAACACACATCTAATAGTTAACCTAGTCTTGGGGGTTGTTCCTCACCTCCAACTGAGAATTCTTCTATGGCCATTTAAGAAAATGGCTACCGAAGTATTAAAAAGTCAAACCTAATAAGATTACGACACATTTTAAATAATTTTCGTATTTTATACTATTTCAATGAATATATAACGTATTTTTAGAAATAAGAATAATATTTCAATATTTATGTGTATTTGCAATTGTGTAGAAGCAACCCCCGCCTCCAACGCTCAAGTCAATATATGTGACAGAGTTGTATGTTTGTAGTATTTTGTGAGTGTTTAGAATGATGCTAATTACCTTCTCTTTGGTGAGGAGTTGAGCTCATATAGTAGCCGAGTAGGTTACCCTATTGGGGAGTTGTTACCTCTGTGTGAGGTGAGTGGGTTGTATATCCGTTTGGGCCTCATGCTGGTGTGGGCCCAAAGGTCTGGTGGTCTCTTTTTGGTGTTGGACCTGTTTGATATGGGCCATGATGACCAGAGTTGAGTCTGATAGATGCATACAGTCAATGTGGTCTTGATGGTTGCTTATGACACATGTGGCCTGACTTCGGGGTCACGTGCCTACATTATTCCCTAACTAAAGCTATCTAGTCTAGTAAAACTGTAAAAGGTGTTTGGGGGTGAGAGTTTTTGAGTAGTGAAAAGAGATTCCGTTGAGTAGTCAAAAACCTAATACGAAGCATGAGTATTAGGTGAGGGAGAGGTTTTAAAAGAGTTTTTAGGACAAATCTCTAATTAAAACTCTAAATTGAAAAGGCTACTATTAAGAGTTTTTTTCATTGGAGTTTTAGGTACAAAAATTTAAATGATTGGTTTATCTTCATTGCGCTTCATATCCTACAGCTATATAAGTGATCGATAGAACTTGATATATGCAGGAGAAATAATAAATTGTCATTATTTGAGGTCAAATGATCGAGTTGGTCCTTTGATATTGTATTAGCGTCAATGTGATTTAAAGGTCACGAATTCGAATGTCATACACCCCTTTTTTCCAAGTGGAATATTAATTAGCTCCAGGTATGGGAGGGCCCATGATGCATTCACATTTCAAGTCATAATGCGCGCTCTCATTTGAGGGGCATAACAAAGTATATAAAATATTCCTGAACGTCAACTATAAGCTTAAGCTTTTGGTTGAATTGGCCCTCTAGTAATTACCAATATGACTCTCTAAACTTCAAAAAATATAATGTATAGAAGATGGGCGTGTTTGCAGATAGTTTTTGGGGTAGCGATTAATGATTGGACCAAGACAAATCTATAAGGTAAAAAATAAGGGTGTTTGGGAAAGTACCGACTTTAGATTTAGATCAAGATAAACTTTAATCTCCACATTACATTACTAGGTAAGAATTGAATACGGAAGCGTACTTGAATTAATGAGTAGTCTCCAATCGAGTTTCTTATGGGTTTTGAGTCTTCCGGTACTTACACTCAATAGAATTTCCTCTTTACGTAATGGGATGTAATTGAGTCTATTGTATGTTTGTGCTGGGGACCATAACCTTAGATGTTTATTTATAATAGATTTCCTTTTCCTAACCCGCCTATCATGTGTTAAGAAAGGCTCAATGGTCTCTACACAATAATATAAACCTATACACTATAGTAGACGTAATAAGGCCAACTATAATTACTTAATCGGATTATTTTATTTGGACTAAACTTTATAATAGCGTATTAATACAATTATATCCAAATAATACAACATATCAATTATATTAGGTCCATAATTCTAATAGAGATTACAAATTGAGGTAAAGATCAAGTAGTTGTCAAAAGTAAAAAAATTTAGCATTCAACTTCTCAAATTAGCGTTCAACATTTATACCCAATCTTCTCCTCCTCTTTCACTCCTTCCACGCCTACGATCCATCCCTCTTACTTCTTCTCTGTAATTCTATTTATTTATTTATTGTGAAATCATTAATCTTGTTGTTGTTATTAATTAATCTTGTGAAAAAAATGGACAAACGGCTAGCTGGCTGGAAAAACAAAGTTCCTTCCCCTAGCAGGGAGACTAACTTTGGCGAAATCAACACTCTCGTCCATTGCAAGCTACTCCATGCAGATCGCGAAAATTCCAAGGAACATATGTCGATTTGGATAAAAAAAAAACTAAAAGATTCGTGTGGGGAGGAAATGACGAGCAAAGGAAAATTCACCTACTTTCTTGGGACACCCTCCAAAAAGATAAATCACAAGGGGGAGTGGGGCTACGCTCTGCTAGACAAATGAACGCAACATTTCTTACCAAACTTGGATGGCGCACATTGACTGAACCTAATGCGTTGTGGGCACGTGTTTTAAGAAGAAAATATTGCAAGGGACGATGTGATATAGATATGTTCAAACCAGTTCCTGGTTGCTCGAATGTTTGGAAAGATATTACGGATAATGCTAGGTTCTTAAAAGCTGGGATTAAGATGGCGGCTGGTAATGGGAAAATGACAAGATTTTGGGATGATAATTGGGTTATAGATGGCCCTCTTAGGCAACTCGTGACACTAGAAATCCCAAAGGAAATTAGCAAAGCGAAGGTAGAGGACATGTGGGATGAGAATCAAGGTTGGAAATGGCCTTTGTTTGCAAAATACTTACCCAACACAGCCCTCATGCACATAGCATCTCACGAAGAACAAGGAGATATACTGGAGCGATGGAAAGAAAGGAAAATTCCCCATTAAACATGCAATGAAAATCATCCATAACGAACTGCATACAGTAGAAGAAAAGACTGGAATTTGGGATTTGGCGTGGAAGGCACCAGTTCAACAACGTGTGCGGGTTTTCTTGTGGCTTGTCTTACATGATCGAGTCCTTTGTAATGCTAACCAATTGCGAAGGGGCCTCACTAATGTTCGTTCCACGATGCAATTTATGTAATGGAAGTGAGGAAAACATGCTACATCTTCTTAGGGACTGCTCCGCGGCGCGGGAAACATGGAGACAGTTGGGAGGCTCTAGTAGATACAATCAATTTTTTCTAGGTAATGTTAAAGAGTGGGTGACGAACAACATGAAGGCGGAGGGGCTAATTTACTCGAATCAATGGCCTACTTACTTTGCTATAACCTTATGGTGGCTTTGTAAGTGGAGGAATTGTGTGGTGTTTGGTAAAAGTGATGATATCCCACTGAATATTAGAGAGTTCATTTACAACAAAGTAGAGGAACAAATAAGGGCAGTGGAACAAGGCAATATGAGGCTAATGGGTTCCACGAGTACGAACAACAAGGAAGCATTCATTAGATGGATTGCACCTCCCTTAGACTGGCATGCATGTATTGAACTCTGATGGTGCAGCCCGGGGATCTCCTGGCAAAGCTAGAGTAGGAGGAGTAATACGGGACTCGAGTGGAGCTTTTATAGTAGCCTATGCTGAGAATCTAGGTATTTGCTCTGCCTTCAAGGCTGAAATGTGTGCTGTTGCAAGAGGTTTAGACATAGCTAAAGAAAGAGACATCAAGAAAATTCTAATCCAAATGGATAACATAGCTTGCATACAAATTTTGGAAAATGACTCCTTCCAAGGAGGTGAATGCCATCACATAGTGAACCATTGTCGTTACTTAATGCGCTCACAGGAACGGACAGTGAAGATTATGCATGTATATATAGAGGGAAAAAGGGCAGCTGATTGGCTTGCTAATTATGGAGTGGAGCATGAAGGAAATCTATTCATCTTTGATCAAGCACCAAGAGGATTAGCTCGTATTCTAAACTAGGACGTGTCTGGAGTAACTATCCCTAGGATAGTTAGTATTCCGTAGTGTAGTTTTTTTGGTTTGTGGTTTTTTTCTTTTCTTGTTCGGGTTTCTTCCCTCTTTAGCACCAAAAAAAAATTAATTAATTAAACAACTCATAATTAAAATTCACTTCACACATGTTGTCCTGTCTTTCTCTGAAAATTTTATTGATTTGATTATCTTGATCCATGATCAAATCGGTAGGAATTAATATTGATCTTAGTACCTTTATTCGTAGGTAATGGAAATTGATATAGCTTCTCACAATTTGTCTATTGATTGTATATGAATTTGAGAGTGTTTTTTGCAGGGATGAATCTTATGATTTTAATTGTGCAATTATAGACATGCATGGATGATCTAATTTTACATGTGTGTTTATGAAAAGTAATATCATAATTTTACCATTAAAGACTAATCTATGTCTATCTTATATACTTCATCCGTTTTTTTGTTGCAACATTTTAAAAGTTGCACTATTTATTTTTTGAGTTTTGATTTATTTTTATGAATAATATGTAAGGAAGAATATAGTTAATATAGATCTTGTGCACTTATTTAGTATATAAAACAAATATATAATTATTTATAAAATGCTTAAAATGTGTTTGACAAGTATGAAAATTGATTTGTTTTAACTAAAAAAATGGAGGAAATATAAAATAAATGTTATAGAAAAATAGTTTTAGAGGAGCTAGAGTATTAGGAGATAATAGATTCGTATTCATATTATTAAACCATAAGAGAGTATATATATATACAAACATAGGAAACAATTAGGGTTTCCTTAGAGAATAATAAACCTAGTATTCTAGAATATTCTAGAATAATCATAGGGGTATAGACTAAATACATATATTATATAACACTCCCCTTTGGATGACCATTATCGAATAGTATGCCTCGTTAAAACCTTACTAAGAAAAACCCTGTGGGAACAAAACCTACATCACTTTCGTAATACGCTTTATGATGTTGCCTCATTAAAAACCTCACCAGGAAAACCCAATGTGGGACAAAATCATGGTTAAGGGAAAAAGAGCGCAACACGTATTTTCTCCCCCTAATGAATGCATAACTTGAGATCTTTTAGAATAATGAACCCAGCGTCTTTGGTAGTAGCTTCGCACTTGAAGTAGAATAAAATTCAGCTCCTTGGTAGTTAATCCTTCCTGATTGAACTTCAATCTTCAACATGAGATATATTCATTTCTCCATACTCTTGAAAATAATACATATGTTGTCTTTTTCATTACTTTATCTTTGTTAAATTGCCACAAATATTAAACTTATGCCTTCTTCTGGAAGTTATATAAAATAGCTGTTAATAATTACATATTGATAATAATTTATGACAACTTGTGATATAATCAACATCATTGTCTAATCTTATGTAAATCAGTAATTACATTTAAGTAATAATTATTTGTTTATGGTTCAAAGTTCTCAATGAACATAAGATTTTGCCTAGCACTCACTTACTTAAACTTTAGGTTGAGTGTTGATAATTTAGCCTTAAACTCTTCAGGAGTTTGATAATGATGTCACCATTGAGGTGTTCAAAATACTTCGTATAGAACTTGAAGCACTAGATATTTGAATATGTCTTGTACAAGTTATTCTGAAACTTTTTATGCCTAATTCACGACATGCTATTAAAATGCATTCATATGTATAATTTCATCACAAATATATTCTCATGGAGTATAAAATTTTTTCATGTAAATCTTCATACTATTGTAAACACAACTTACTATATAATGGACAAAATTTTACGTATATCACAATTATTGTATAAAATTAGTATATGTAATATAATGAGATATGAAATTTATACAAACAAGATTTTGAGCATAAAACATATACTACGTATATAATGATTGATGCATCTAATCACTATTTGACACATGCAATGAATAATGCGTTTATCTACGACTCACACATACACATAAATGTAAGACTAAAAAAAAAAATGCAAAACACTGTACATAGTGGATTTCAAAAATACATTGTTGGACTTCTAGTCCTTAATGATCATCATTATGCATCTTTAGTTGGACTTCAAGTCCATGATTATCTCTGATCATTGTCAATTTGTCGACATAAAAGTGGACTTTTATTTCAGATCCCTATTCTCAAATCCACTACTTTTGCGTATGCATATGATCCATAGGTTCCATTATATACCGGTATCACATTTTTCAAGATATAATTTGCATGATGATATCTGAATACATTTTCCATTGGTACCATTAGTCGATTATAACATCTAAGTTCTTATATCATAGGCCATCTGTTATAATTCAGATATCTATACCAATTCCGTGGAATACATTATGGCATTAATATACTGTTACACTTTCAATAGTGTCAACTGCACTTTCTTGCCATATATTACATATTTATTTTGCAACCGATCATACAACCTACACTTCAGGTGTAGTGATTTAAGTATTATTGGCAAGATTTATCTCAATGTAAATACATAATATGGCCAAGATGTATCTTTAACGCTATGTAACATGAGACATAACGGGATACAAATCAAACCATAGATGTGCAACATATTTTGATAATATATAGACAAAAGTTGGCAATAATAATATCTCAAATAGTCATTATGGGCATCATCACTTTATAATTTAGTAATTTTGCATGATCATTGTAGATAACAGTTAGATACGTATATATTCCACGGAAGCTTATTCATATTTTTCAAGATGTAGTTTGCATGCTATTTTACAATGATATTTGAATGCATTTCCCATTGGTACCATTAATCGATTATAACATCTAAGTTCTTATATCATAGGCCATCTGTTATAATTCAGATATCTATACCACTTTCGTGGCATACATTATGGCATTAATATACCGTCACACTTTCAATAGTGTCAACTGCACTTTCTTGCCATATATTACATATTTATTTTGGAACCGATCATACAACCTACACTCCAGGTGTAGTTATTTAAGTATTATTGGCAAGATTTATCTCAATGTATATACATAATATGGCCAAAATGTATCTTCAATGCTATGTAACATGAGACATAACTGAATACAAATCAAACCATAGATGTGCAACATATCTTTAAAATATATAGACAAAAGTTGGCAATAATATCTCAAATAGTCATTATTGGGATCATCACATTATAATTTAGTAATTTTGCCAACTTATCCCAATTCTTCTCCCCCTAAGCTGGTAAAATTTTCAAATATAGGGACATCATATTCTTAACCAACTTAGTGTATAATTTCATGTGCAAAAATAGTTCATCTAATAGAAGATTTATTAACAAATTTCATCGCTTACAAGAGATATATTCAACAAACTATTTGTCTCTTTTAGAGAACAATATTAATCAATGAAAACCATCTCTTCTCTAACTTATGATGTACATCACACATGTGTTTATAAATTCATCATAAATTGTTCTCTTTTAGAGATTAATGACAATGGGGAGACAATTATTGTGCAGTTGTCGGATTATTTATGTGTGCTGACATTCAACAGCCCCAATAAAAAAATGATTGTTATATAAACATAATCATGACTTAGCTTATACGAATGTAACTCCACTCAATGGTGATCTTCTGGATTGCCAATGAATTTTAACTTACTCAAAGTGTTAACATACAAGGTGATTTGGTAAGCCTTTATTCACATAATATGGAATAATATATAAGCTATTTTAATGAACTTCTGGTCACTCATTACATATCTATATCCAAAGTTGTTCAAAAATAACCTTTACTTTTTCTTGAAATTTTCTTTAAAAAACACAATCCAAATATATCTCAATATCAATGTTCGTTAATTATGTCTTGTCATTCAAAACATTTCACATTTCTAACATGAGAGAGCGTCAGCACATTATTTCATATCAAATCGAAACTTCAGGTTTCCATTACAGGTGATTATACATTAAACCCGGACGGCCTAATTGAATTATCACATCCAGTCACTTTCTAAATTCTGGTCAGTTTTCAAACAATAGTGATGACTTTATTATACCTACTTCATGCATGGTCATGATGATTAATATGATGTGATATAAGAACACTAGCAAGTGTTTCTTTCTATACTTGGCAAGACTAATACTTTATGCAACAATCATTATTCATACTTTGCTAGAGCATTGATTATTATTATCATGATACATGTTAATTAAGTTGGACATATTATAGTCTTCTAGAGTATTTTATATAATCTTGGCACATATCAGTTTTACTAAACATAAATATATTCTAATGAAAATTCATCATAACGTATCATTTTCTTTCATATTCAATGATAATTATGTACATAACTCAATAGTCTACCACGTTTTAGGCTTAATCTATGTTCTTGAGCAACTTGTGTTGTCCTTCTGCGACAACATTAATTTTAATCAGGGCACTTATGATTGATTTATAATCAATGACATTCTAAATCATTTATATCTATCTTCAGGATGGTATCATTATTCTAAACATTTAACTATCTTGTTGCCAACTTTATTGAATAAATTATTATATGTATCAAACTGACCATCAATGTATTTTATAACTCATGGAATAAAAATACTATCTCCCTCTAATCGTTGCATATGGGGGCATGAAATTAGTCCAACAACATTTAATCTCATATTCTTCTTAAGCCATTAATTCTTTAGGCAATGTCATGTATCATGTAAAGTAAATCATTCTTATAAAACTCACATCTTTTTCTATTGCTCATATATATAAATCTTTATAATGATATTTCCAAAAATTATGGGCATAATGAATACATTCTTTAGCCGAGTTTCTCACAATGTCATACTCAATTTCTTAAACTCATACAATTATTCCTTGCTAATAAAATAAATATTGTGTATTCGTGTCTGCAATTTTTTTAAAACTTTGCATGAATTACAAACAATAAAGGAAATTTCATGCAAACATGATTATTATTCTTTCGATTATACATTTTCTCATTTACTTATGGGAAATGAGTAAATCTAGTTATCTATGCATCATTAATACTCACCATGGACATAGTTATTTATCAAAAATATCCACCAAAAGATAGTATATTAACTATTCAAAAACTATGAACATTATTTTCACATAACACTGTGCATATAGGTTCATAATTGTTTTGTGGATGGTGTGATATTAGGAACTATAGAAATTTCTAAGTCATGAAAAATATCTTCATGAGGATTCTTAGCTCTATGTAAACTTAGAAACACCATTTTTATACGTATGAGTATAATTTATAAAACTAAGGAACTTCGGGTCCATATATACAAGTATATCATGTTTAATTTACTCATTATTCTATAATTTAACTTTATGTAAATATTTAATACTATGCTTAAATTCAATTGTACGTAGGACAATGTAGCCATACTATAAACATGGTAGTATATAAAAATTTAAAAATCATGCTTATAACTCTATGTTATGTAATTTCTTTCGTTGTTGATCAAAACAAAGTTTGTTCCAATACTGTATGTCAAATGTCACAATTCACACTAATGGTTTAAACTCATATATAATTCATAACATATTATTTACCTTTTACCAATAATATAAACAAATAATGCCACATATATAAACTCAATATAATACAATACTAACCAGACAATGAATGGTTCCACTGCCACAATTTACAAGCAATAATATTATTAAATCCATTAATGTCATGAAAGACGAGCAACATAGTCATAAAGACACCTTATGCTATCCTTTATTGCTTAATGTGTAAAAAGAGTGAGAGCGAAGACTCACAAGGAACAAAATCTACCGAAAGTGAGAGTAGCAAATTTAGATTATTGTAGAGTAAGATTATGGAAGACTTGGGTAAGTTGAGGAAAAAGGTTGAACATGAAAGGGTTATGATAAACAAAAATGTAATTGCAAATAGGAAATTATTGCAAAGCCAAAGGGATAATTATATACCATTTACAAAGGCAAAGACAATCACTAGCTATATTGACTATGAGTTGAAGCTTCCTACCATGGCCTCCCTCTAATTTTCCTATCAACCACCTCTTCTCACCCACATCTATTACTTCATAAAATTATTATTATTACTTAATCAAAATCTTTAGCCCTGGATATATGGCTATCCTTTCAGAGAATCAACATTAAGCATAATTGTTGATTATGCAATCTCAATTAAAATCGGTCAATTACGGGAATGAAGAAAATAAGATAAAAGTACATAATAAGGTATTGGAGGGGTAAGTTACTAAAACCCCAAATTTTGGCTGAAAGGAAAGAAAAATTGGGAATAGGAACCAAAAACTCAGGTTTGTTGAAAAAATAGAATTAAATCATATCGAGAATTCAATTCAAACTCATAAATTTGAGTAGCGGTAACGATGATTAAGGAAAAAAAAAAACAATCCAATACAAAGACATGTTCGTAATCATAGAATATTTCAACTAATAATAATAATAATAAATCTTGCATAGCACTCATTCGTAATTGTGTGAATTAGATTCAAAAATAACAAAATTGTTAGTAGGAGTAATTATGAGACTTGCTTTTGATCACACAAAACTAATTCTTACTTTTGATAAGATGGCCTGCGGTAGATTGTACAAAAACTAACTCATAAGTCATAACAAAGTCTAACAAAATAATATACAAATTGTCCACCTAACTTTTCCATATTCTCATCAAGATTTCTTTTCTATTTTTAATTACGAAAATTTTAAAAAAAACATGCGCCTAACCTTATTACTCCGTAATATAATCATCACGCACAAGTCAATACACATCCCAAGCAAGGAGTATTCACAATGAATGAAAGGGTATGATATTGTCAGTATTTAGTAGTTAGCACAACTAATTCACCGAAAACTATAAATTCAATTAACTTTAATGCATACATCATTAATCATCAAATTAAATAAGCTGTTAAATTAGAAAGATCAATAATTATGTGTGCGTACCTTTGTTTTAACCGAATAACGCCGATTAGAGATTCGTGCTGATAACGTGTTATAGAAAAATAGTTTTAGAGGAGAGTATTAGGAGATAATAGATTCGTATTCATATTATTAAACCATAAGAGAGTATATATATATATATATATATATATATATATATACATACAAAAATAACAGTTAGGGTTTCCTTAGAGAATAATAAACCTAGTATCTAGAATATTCTAGAATAATCATAGGGGTATATGGGCATCCACTAAATACATACTCCCTCCGTTTTTGTAGATGCAACAATTTCCTTTTTGGGAAGTTTAGAATTAGTTGCAACAATTTCATTTCTTTCCTTCTTTAGTAAATTTTTTCATTAAAAAGACAATTATACCCTTCATCCACCCTTCTTCATCATCCACCCTTGTGTTTCCCATCCACCACCACAGCACCACCAATATGTTCATCTTCTTCATCTACCACCACCACCACTACTAGCAACAATAGCACCAAGACGAAATTGCTTCGTCCGCCACCACCAGCCTCACTTGTTTCATCGGCCTCCACCACACACCCCCATCAGCTTCGTCACCCACCACCACCAGGCCCAACAACCCCCTTCGTCACCCTCTATCCTTGATCGCAAAATCCTGTTGATTCGTCACTCACCATTAACCCCCTTCTTTCATTACCCACCCCCACGAAAAACCCCTTCCATTACCACAATCCACCACCGCAAACCTCTTCTTCGTCCTCCACAAACCCCTTTTTCGCTGCCCTTCAGGCCACCACCACCTTCGAATTAGGTAGTTAGGGTTTCGATCGGTTAGGGTTTGGAAGTAAGTGGTTAAATTGGGTGGTTAGGGTTTGGGTTATTCGAACAAGAGGTTGAGGTTTGGTTTCAGGTGGCTGAAAACGACAGTTTTTGGGTCTGGGTTGTTCGAATAGATAGGTCAGGGGTTGGTGGACTCGTGGGTCGTGGTCGAAACTGCTGGTGGTTTCTGGGTGGTGAACGGATTTGTTGGTGGTTTGTGTTGGCGGGTGGTCTAAATTGTGGCTAGCTTATGGCTGTGGGTGGTCGAATTTGTAGGTGGTTTCTGCTGGTGGGTGGTCTTGGTGGCGGTTTCTGTGTGGTCAACTACAGTGGTGGTGAATGAGGTTATGGTGGTGTTCAGGTATAATGGTGGTGGGAGAGCCAAGATGATAGTTTATGTTTTTATTAAATAAGGGTAAAATGGTAAAGTTGAGCTTGCATAAATCCCCATGCCACAGCAAATTGTTGCATCTAAAAAAACGGAGGGAGTGTATTATATAACATAAACTCCTTTTTTGGCTGTCTATTATGAATGGGCAATTTTACCCTTAATTTATTTTTCACATGACTTGCAAAAAAAAAAAGTTTTAGTTCACATAACAACTACCCTATTTGATTTTACACTATTATAGTTTATACAAATGTATTTTTTTTTCCATTATAATTTTTTATAATTACCATATAAAATTATACCAAGATTATCTATGTTTGAAAAACTAAAAAATAGTGCATGTTTACAATTTTTAAAAAACTATTCAAAAAATAAGTTTTCATTTTAATACTTAAGCCTAGAGGGGTATATGGTTACATTTGCGTGAACAAATTTTTTTTCTCAAGTATCACATTTAGTTTTTGAATTATATAGAATTTAACCCCATAAAATTACAATGTGTTACATCGTAAAATTTTATCACTAGAAAAACATTTTTTCATGCTTGCATCGATCTCATAAGACTTATTTTCTAAATCTTAAATTATGCACGCGTAGCATGTGTTTCTCATCTTGTATTGGTAATTAATATGAAGTATATTATCAAAATTTTGACCTTTTTTATAAAATCAATTATAAAAAATTTCAATAATTTGAATATAAACTTAATACGCCATTTAGGACTTGTTTACTTCAACTTAATTTCAGTCCAGTTCAGCTTTTTTTTGTTTTTACCAATTTATTTCTTCCTAATGTTATTTGTTCATGATATACAATTTTGTTTATAATATTATTTGCTCATATATAATATTTTGTTCATAATATTATTTTGTTCATACTTTGTAGTATTTTTGTTCATAATATTATCATTATTTTATACTTGGCTTTATTTTGTTCATAATATTATTAGTATGTTCATAATATATTTTTCAAACATTAATCATTATTTTTTTTGTTTCATATATACATTTACTAGGTTATCATTTTCACGAAAAAAAAATATTGTGAAACTACCATTCAGGAAATGAAACAAAAATATAAGTAGATTATCATTCACACAAATATGAAAATAACACATAAGTGGATTGCCATTCACAATAATATGATACTACATATGAAAATGTATTACTGCTTTTGTTTCATAAAATATAAACTACCAATAACGAAATATTTTATATCAAAATTATTACTATGTCATCACTCCATTGTTAAAAATCGTTAATATTCTATAGCTAAAAATCTTCAAAACAAAGTTAAATCATAGTTAAAAATCAATAATCATAGTTAATCCATATAAAAATCAAAATCCATAAAAATGTACTTATAAATCAATAATAGTTACTACTCCATTAATAATCCATTCAGTTCAGTCTAGTTCAATTCAGCTCCAATCAATTCAATGCAACTCAGCTCCAATCAGTTCAATACAACTCAATTCAGTTCAGTTGTTTTCAGCAAATGTAAACACGCTCTTATTGTCATTTTATTATTAGATTTATTTCAAGAGCTAATTAGTTTTAACAAGCACTTATGATTGTTTCAACAACTACGTACATTGACAACTAACTTTCGACAGCTGCTCTCTACTACTAACAGCTGCTAGGCGGGCTCCAGGAATAGTCAGAGCCATACCTAATCGAAAGATTATAATATCCAAACGCATTTCAAGTAATTGTAGTAAAACTTGACCTGTTGACCCTTTGACTTTTCTGGTGATACAAAAAAGTTAACGGTTTTTTAAAAGCTATAACTAGAATTTTCCAAATGGTTCGATAATTCTAGTGAAATACAAAATATGAAAAAATAATATTTATACCATGCAAAGATAATAACACAAATTTTACACTATTTTTGGGCAGAGTCTAATTAAAATGATTATCTAATAGTTTTGCCTTGTTGAATGCACATTTAAAAAACAAAAAAAATGGCATGTATTTCCTAAAATACATACAAAACATCTCAACATTTTCAGTATTAAAGGTAAATAGATAAGTAATGTATTCTTTGTTTGTGTGGAGTAGTAGATAAAAGTTAGTTAGACTTAGGGCCCGTTTACTTTTACTTAAAATCGGTTCATTTATGGATCGTGATATAACATCCAGGGCAGAGGCCGATCCTACCACCATGTCTGGTGTATAGGTGTTGTTTAATTAAGCTCTTCTTTTATTTTGCTAATTAATTTGTTTTTAATATTATTTGTTCATATACATATATATATTAGTTTATAATATACACGAAAAAAATATTATGAAACTATCATTCAGCAAATAAAACAAAAATATAAGTAAAATATCATTTAAAAAAAATATTATTATACCATATAAGTGGATTACCTTTCACAAAAATATGAAGATGTATTACTAATTTTTATTTAATAAAATATAAACTACCAATAACGAATTTTTTTTGTTTAATAATATCAAAATTATTACTATGTTATTACTCCATAATTAAAAATCATTAATAATTCATAGTTAAAAATCAATAGTCATAGTCAATCCATAAAAATATATTTAAAAATCAATAAACAATAGTAATAAATAAATAAACACATAATTTAAAATCATTAATCAATAATAAATTAAAACTTTCATTTCAATTCAATTATGTTCTGTTTTGTTCAATTGTTTTCAGCTAAAGTAAACAAGCCCTTATAGAGAATATTTAACAAAGCATTCATTTAAACATAGTATTAGAAAGAGGATAATAGTTCGGGCTTGTTTACTTTAGCTTAAAATCCGTTCAGTTCAATTCACCTGTTTTCAGTTGAAGTAAACAGACCCTTCTTATAAAAAAGGAATATGCAAAGGAATATAGTATTTAATTAATTCGTGTGTAATAATATAAAATCAAATGATAAGCCATAATATTTTAGATATTCAAATAGATAAAATATGAGTAAAAAAATAAAGTAAATCAAAGTATGCATTTGAAATGTTTATAAAGTATTTTACGATATTTTAAATAGATTAACTAGAATCTTTTAGTATACTCCCTTCGTTGCATGAAGTTCATACCATACACTATTTGGTAGACCTATCAAATGAGTCAAGAAGGGTTCGGTAATGCTTTTTGTTGGTGGGTTAGGGTCGAGTCACGTTCGGGTTGAGAATATATTGTCCATAACCCAGAGTCTCTGGATTCAAGTTGACCCAACGTGTAATGTGACACTTTCTATTTAACTTAAAACAATGACTGAAAAAGCCTTTTTAACCAAAAAAAAAAAAATTAATATTGAATGCAATTTTTCGGTGAACACTCAAAATCAATCCCAACTCCTCACTACAAAATCCAAGTGAGTTACATAAAGTAAAAAATATCCAATCTGATTGCATTTAGAACACTCAATGATGAACAATTTGTATATCTTCAAATTTACAAAAGTAAAACTTGGAAATTATCTTCTTAATTATTAAGAGGTGAGAAATGAAGATGGATAAACAAACAATCCAAAACCCCTTCCTATTGAATCTCGACAACTGCGGCGATCTGAACCATTCACTTAAGCTAAGCTTAGTATGATTGTTTTGGATGAAAGATTCAAATTTATAGTAGTGAGTATTTGAGGAAGTGAAAAGAAGAAAAAAGAGAACAAAGTGCTCAATGTTAACTGTCTAGGGTTTAAGAACGTGAAAGAAAAAAGGGGAAGAAGCGAGTTTAGTGAGACAAAACGGGTTGGGTCGGCTTTAACTCGTGACGGGCTTGAATTTAGTGGGTTAAAACGAGTTGCGGGTCATAAAAATTGTCCAAGACCCGCTGTTTACGGGTCAAGTTGTAAATATTTTTTGCATCAGATTGAATTTTGACAAGTCTAACAAAATAAAGGGAGTGGGGTTAAAAAATTAATTTAGATTTGAGAGAGAAACAAATAAATTGCATTAAACAATTGTGTAGGAGTGTTGCAAGTGGTATAAATGGGCCTCATTTAATGGGTCATCAGAAATAAAAAAATATAAGATTTACTAAAGTGGTATAAATAGGCCTCATTTATTGGGTCATCATAGAAGTATAAGATTTACTAAAATGGAATAAAATAGAAGTGAAATAAAATTCGTGGAACGTCTATATGGGAAAAGTGGCATGAACTTCATGGAACAAATGGAGTAGTACTGATATAAATAAAATATATATTTAAAGTTTAATATAAAATACTAAAACACAAGCTAATGAAAGAGAACTAAATGTTAGTCTCTCATCAAGTCGCTTGTGTTTTAGTATAAGTAATAGAAGATTATTATTGATATAGATGTACTTCCTAATAAACTATGTGAGAAATTGTGAAATCCCATTTGTAAATTTGCCCACTATATAGTGTGTACACGATGATTCTAGGGATATATAAAATATGGAAAGATAATATTCCTACCAAAAATATATTAATTAATTAATTTGTTATGATAATAAATACAAATTTTTAATGAATCCTAGTCAATTTTCTATCATCGATGGGAGTTCAAGTGAGAAATCTTTCCCCTCAAATTAAAAAAATATATATTAAAAAAATAAAAATAAAAATGTGTGAAATCTTTCCCTTGTTTTGGGCTTCACCATTAATTATTGTAACAATCTAAGGGGCAATGTTTGTTACGTACGTAGAAGTTATGACCAAAATCAATCATTTTAGTAACGGACATAGTAACTTCCGTCAACCCAACCAAATGTAAACTATCTCAACATGCAACACATCCACGCTACATAGAACTCAAAGAAGACTCAACACCCTACAACGTAATCATTTAACATGTGAAATAGCACAACAATCACTATAAATAACAATCGAATTAATCAAAAAACATAATACCACACATAAACGAAGTAATAACCATTCACAAACAAAACAAAGAATAAATAAGTTAAAATGGCAAAGATTGTCAAAGAAATATTTCTAGTTGCAGCTCTTCTCCTAGGCTTGGCTTTTACATTCATGAATATCGAGGCGCGACAAAGCTTGCATTGTGAGCATCAGTTTCGTTTAGAGAAAATGGATTGTTGTAGGCAATACATAAGCACCGAAATGGAGGTAATGATGTTCCCTAACTCTGGAAACCAAGTATGTTGTCTTAGGGAGTGTTGCAAGATGTTACAAGACATAGATCAGCAGTGCTTGTGTAAGGTTCTTGAAAGTCTAGCGAAGGAGGAGACTGAATGCACGAAGGGAAGAGATCCAGAGCTTGAGAGCGCAGTGATGAGGAAGGCCATGGAGCTGTCTACAAAGTGTGAGATTAGTGAATTTTGTTAACAAAAACATTATTCAATGACAACTAAGAAAGCAAGTATTTAATTAATTGAATATTAATGAAGATAACTTATGGGATCTTAGCACTCTATATTGCCTTTAATTTTCATCTTGGTGCATTATTTGTATAAAACCATTGTTTGAGGTTTTTATAGCTGTCAAATTGTCTCAATTGTGCTGCCCTTTATTCATCTTCTCCTCCAATATATATAGTTTACAATGTGTATAGTTTTTGGAAACCAAACTCCTTGAGGTACAAGCTGTAAAATCTACCAGCTCATATATCTCTCATAAAGGATAAAATATCCTAACAATAAAATATATCCTAAAATACAAAATATATCAAATCACATAATATTATTAGGAATATATTCTCAATACCCCCCCTCAAGTTGGAGCGTGCAAATCTTGGACACCCAACTTGCGTAACAGAAACTCAAACCGTGCTTTTCCCAAAGCCTTTGTAAAAATGTCTGCTAATTGCATTTTCGTAGGCACATATGAAGGTGCAATAAGTTTATCAGATATGGCATCACGAACAAAGTGACAGTCTACCTCGATGTGTTTAGTCCGATCATGAAAAACTGGATTTTGAGCAATGTGTAATGCTGACTGACTATCACAATGAAGTCTCATCCCCTTCTTATGTTGCACCCCCAAGTCACACAATAATTGTTTCAACCACTTCAACTCACAAGTGATTGCCGCCATTGATCGATATTCAGCTTCTGCGGAAGATCGAGAAACTGTATGTTGTTTTTTGGTTTTCCAAGAGATAGGAGAATAACCAAGTAAAACAAACCACCCTGTTAATGATCGCCGAGTAATAGGACAACTAGCTCAATCTGAATCACACCAACCCTCTAATTGTAAATCACTATCTGATCTAAGCAAAATTCCTTGCCCAGGATGTTTCTTCAAATATCGTACTACTCGAACTGCAGCTTCCCAATGCTCAATTCTTGGTGTTTGCATGAATTGTGATAATATATGTACCGAGTAAGCCAAGTCTGGCCTTGTCACCCCCAAATAAATCAATCTCCCTATAAGACGCTGATATTTCTCTGGATCGTCTAATAATTTCCCATCAGCCAAAGCCAACCGATGATGTTGCTCCATCGAACACTCAACAGGTTTTGCACCCAACAATCCTGTTTCAGAAATAATATCCAATGCATACTTCCTTTGAGACATAAAAATACCACGCGAGCTACGGGCTACCTCTAGCCCCAAAAAATATCGCAAGACACCAAGGTCTTTCATTTTAAAACAACCACTCAAGTAGGATTTAAATGTTGCTAATGCCACCTTATCATTTCCTGCAATGATCATGTCGTCAACATATATCAAGATATTAATCTGAACAGTCCCTTTAGTCAATGTAAAAAGTGAATAATCTGAATAGGATTGTCGAAAGCCATAGGCCTTCAGTGACTCCGCTAATTTTGCAAACCAACATCGAGGAGCTTGTTTTAGTCCGTACAAAGATTTTTTCATCCTACACACCATATCAGATTTTTCGAATCCTGGAGGTATCTTCATATAGACCTCTTCCTCTAAGTCCCCATGTAAAAAGGCATTATGGACATCCATTTGATGTAACTCCCAATTTTTAATTGCGGCAATAGCAAGAAAGGTACGCACCGTCACCATCTTTGCTACGGGGGCAAAAGTCTCGGTATAGTCAATCCCTTCTACTTGATGGTTTCCACAACACACCAATCGAGCCTTGTATCTTTCAAAATTCCCATGCTCATCATACTTTTCAGTGAACACCCACTTACTTCCTAGTGCCTTCTTTCCAGGAGGTAATTTTTGTAAGGTCCAGGTGCCTTGATCTTCAAGTGCACGTATCTCATTCTCCATAGCTTGTCTCCACCCTCCATGTCTCAAGGCCTCTTTAAATGACTTTGGTATTGTTCCTGTATTAACGGCTGCAATATATTTCTTATAGTTATCTGAAAAACGGGTACAAGATACAAAATGTGTTATAGGATAAGGGGTACCTGAGGACGACATTGAAGAAGGCACACTTTCGGATGGACTCTGCTTTTCCTTTTCCACTATTGTATGAGTGATAAAACCACGAAGTCGAGAACTAGGGACTTTCTTTCTCATTCCCTTTCCCATAGCCGTAGGCTCTGCATGAACTTGGGTAGAACCTTCACTTCCCACATTTTCCACTACCCCTGTAACCTCCTTACTTAACCCAGAAGCTGCCACTTGTTCACCTACACCTCCTCCCACTATATCATCAATGATAATATTTTCTTGTGCATTATGAGCTGTATCATGCAGCCCCCCCTCAACATGTAGACCCCCTTCCCCATTTTCCACTTGTTCATTGACAAATTCCCTAGGATAATCATTATGTTCAAGCACCTCATCAAAATCATCTACATAGATGTCATCATTAGTAGTCGTAGAACTAGTAGTAGCCAAATTGGTATTTGTCAACTCTGACATTGGAAATACATGCTCAATGAATTTTACATCCCTGGAAACAAAAAACTCATTTGTTTCTAAGTCATAAAGTCTCCACCCTTTTTTAGCATATGGATATCCAATAAAAATGCACTTGCGACTACGACTAGCAAATTTATCACCCTTATGATTTTTATTATGAGCATAGCACAAGCATTCTATGATCCGAATGGCACCGAAATTGGGTACTTTACCAAATAAGCATTCATATGGAGTTTTGTATCCAAGTAAAACAGATAGGGTACGATTAATCAAGTAGCAAGCCGCCAATACACAATCACCCCAAAATTTTATTGGTAAATGTCCCTGAAAACGTAATGCTCTCGCGACATTTAAAATGTGTCTATTTTTCCGTTCGACTCGTCCATTTTGTTGGGGTGTACGCACACATAAAGTCTCAAAAATAATACCATTTTTCAAAAAATAATAATTCTTTAAACAATTGAACTCAGTGCCATTGTCACTTCGAACCCGCTTTATTTTTTGATCAAATTGTCTTTCGATCAAGGATACAAAATTAAGAAAAATAGTCTCAACCTCCAATTTATTATAAAGTAAATAAACCCATAATGACCTTGAATAGTCATCAACAATTGACAAAAAATAAGAAGCATCACAAGTCGATCGAGTTCGATATGGCCCCCATAAATCAATATGAATCAATTCAAATACTCTACTAGCTCTACTCTGACTTATTGGAAAACTCTCTCTAGGTTGTTTTGCATAGAAGCAGGTATTACAACCATCTTTATTAAGACTACTACTAACACTCACATGTGGTAAATGTCTAAGCACTTTCTCCGAAGGATGCCCCAATCTCTTATGCCATAGCTCCATAGATGCCACTCCATTGACTGCTAGAACCGTCACTTGGGGAACGCCGCGGAAAAGGAAAAGTCCATCTTCAAGCACCCCCACTCCAATCACTGTCCTCGTCACAAGGTCCTATATAACACATAATGTATCCGTTAGTTGTATACTACAGTTTTTCTCACGTAATAATTTCGGAACAGAAATTAAATTACAAGTTAATCTAGGAACATATAACACATTGTTAATTTGCAAGTGCCCTGGCAGCATAATGCTCCCTTGATATGTGGCCTCGGCCGTTTTTCCATCCGGCAAGGTCACTGGAGTTCCACTAATTTTCTTTGCATCCTTCATCATTTTAAAGTCTCCAGTCACATGATGAGTCGCCCCTGTGTCTAATATCCAAGAAAACTCACCATTTAACCGATCTTTCGGCTTTGGAAGGTTAAGAAGATCTAGCAAGTTTTGCCATTGTTGAGGCGTTATCCCAGCCAAACCCGCGGCCTCGGGTGTGGAAGAGTATTGGCTTGAACTAGTATGTCCAGCCTGTCCCACCGAAGCTTTGTTTGCTCGTGCCGGTGCGGGGTCCTTGCGATATGTGTTATTGGTGCCTCCTCTGCCACGACCAACACGTCCTCCACCGCGTCCTACTGCGCCACCACCACGACCAGGTCCACGACCACCCCGTGGTCTATCACCCCACCAATCAGGAAAGCCATGTATTTGAAAACATGTACTCTCGTCATGTCCTTCCCGGTTGCAATGAACACAAAATCTGTCACTGTTATCTTTACATGTAGTTTTACCTCGAGTCTCTGTTTGAATTTTAAAAGCCATGGCCATATCATGCCGTCTTTAGTGGAGGATGATTCTCCATTCACTAAACGTTCTTCTTGTATAATACGTTGGTATGCTTTATTGAGAGAGGGAAGAGGGTCAAGAGAAAGTAAAGTAGAGCGTACAGTCCCATACAAATGAGGATCGAGACCAATGAGAAACCATTGCAACCTGTCCTCTTCCAAAAGTTTTGCGTATTGCCCTCCAAGATTGCACTTACAACCACCACAAGTGCAACCAGTACAAGAACAGGAAGGTAACACGATGTAAGTAGATAGTTCATCCCAAATCTTACTAATTCTCCCAAAATATGCTGCTACTGTCTCCTGTTTAGCTTGCTTACAATCACTAAGGGCAGTTTTTAGTTGACAGATTCGAGTCCCGTTCACAACACAAAATCGATCCTGTAATGCCCTCCACAAAGCACTAGGATCCTCAAAGGTAGATAGAGTGGAACGAAGGGATGGCTCAATCGTGTTAGTCACCCATGCTACCAACATTGCTTGGATAGTATGCCAATCCTCCAGTTTATCTATAGTTGTTGGTTTCGGAATAGTCCCCTCCAAGAAACCAAGTTTTCTCTTCGCCTTTAAAGCCGTTCGAATCGCTCTCGACCACTCGTCATAATTGTCGCCTTTCAATTGAATGGGTGTGATCAAATTTCCAGGATTATCATTAGATCCCAAGAAAAAAACCATATTCTTTCTTCTCCTCTCCTTTCTTTGTGTTGCCACTCTCGGCAGACACCTTTATTGTTTAATTAATTTGCAGCACTAATCACTTGAAGAGAAAAAAAATTAATTGTATTGTGTGTTTAACGTGGCCCTGATACCATGTCAAATTGTCTCAATTGTGCTGCCCTTTATTCATCTTCTCCTCCAATATATATAGTTTACAATGTGTATAGTTTTTGGAAACCAAACTCCTTGAGGTACAAGCTGTAAAATCTACCAGCTCATATATCTCTCACAAAGGATAAAATATCCTAACAATAAAATATATCCTAAAATACAAAATATATCAAATCACATAATATTATTAGGAATATATTCTCAATAATAGCACTATAGAATCATTTCTACCAAAAAAAAAGAAAAAAAGTTATGAAATAGTTTAATTTTTGAGTAGATTGAATTATATATGACATTTGTCATAATTTCAGTAGAGCCTTAACTCATGTATTTCCCCCTTTTCACACCCCCTTCCCCCATTTTTCTCCAACCAAGATGTAAGCTTGTTTTTGAAATTTTATTTGTTCTGATTTATTACATATTTCTCTTTTGCGTGACAAATTTGACAATTATAACACAATTGCTTGATTATTATTGATTGCAATGGCCTACACAAATTTGACAATCTCAAATGTCTTACAGCATCATATTCAAGCCTTTGAAAGTCAAAACACTTAAATAAGGCTAATAGTCAAAAGAACCCTTTTAATACATTCTTCACCAGAGCAATTTATTACGGAATATATAATTGATTGTATATTGCTAGGTAGAACTAAGGGGAGAAATTTGTTCATTTGATTTGAAATGAGCTAATAATATAGCTTTAAATAAATTAACAATTTATTTTGTCTTTGGTTGTACACTTGTATTTTAAAAGGTGCAACCGGTTGTACCATATAACAACTCATACCAAACACCGAAATTAGCTTGAGACCAATCAAACCTCAAATTGCCTTCAAAATACAATTGGGATTACCTACACCCGGAGCACCTTCCTCTAGGTGCTCCGGGTGCTAAACGCTGCGTTTTGCAGTTGCCAAAAATTGCAGCAGCAAACTGCTATAAATACGTAGTTTGTTACGTTTTTTTTTTTTAAATCATCCTTCATCCTCTCTGATTGTCTCTCTTCTTTCTCTCAAAATCAAAACAATTCTCTCTCTAATTTCAAACCCTAGAATTTCAATCATGGCAGATTCAACAGAAAATCAAAGAAATACAAATCAAAACAACACAAAAACATACGAAGATCTACAAGAAGTAATCAATGAAGATTTTACAGAAATTTGTAAGCTATAATTTTCGTCAAAATTTTCATATTTTCATTTAATAAACGTTCAAAAAGTTTCAATTAGAGTTCAGAAATTATTGTTCTGAAATTCTGCATATATGCTGATGAAGATTCATAAATGTTCAGAAAAAATGAATTAATGTTCAGAAATTAAATTTCTATATTAATATGTTGTTCTGAACTTTTTCATAAAAATGCTGAACATTAGCAAAATTGAATTGTTGGTTGTTCAATTTCTCTTGTAATTGATGTAATCATATTTCTGAACTTTTTCATAAAAATTCTGAGCATTCAGAAAAAATGAATTGTTGTAGATGGTACACGAGCTCTTTTGGATCTATATGTATAAATTCAAATTAATATTCAAAATAATAACATAAATGTTCAATCTTAAAACAATAATGTTCAAATAACAACATTAAAGTTCACCAAAAAACTATATGATCCAAAAAACATCATTGTTCAAGGTAACTACACCAATGTTCAGTTCAAAAACATAAATGTTCAAAATAAAAATATAAATATTCATTTATCTAAGCACTGAATCAATGTTCAGTGATAAAAAAATTAATGTTCAAAACAAAAACATGAATGTTCATTTTACATAAGAACAACCTTAATGTTCAGTTAAAAAACATTAAAGTTCAGAACAAAAACACTAATGTTCATTTTACCTAAGCACTGGTAGTTCAGAACAAAAAAAAAAAATTTAAAATGTCGCGCGTGTATTACACGCGCCCGGGAGCACCTAGAGGAAGGTGCTCCGGGTGCACCTAAGAATTTGCGTTCAAAATTGTACCTCCCTCCCAAACAAGAAAAAACAAATAGGTCCTCTGATTCATTATTTTCCTTTTTTTTATTTTTTATTTTTAACTTTTGCTCATGAATTTTACAAAAATTCATTGTCCGGGTACTTTATTTGTTCTACTCCGTAGTTTATGAGGGATTTCTAGTATCTAACGGTTTGATACAAATTTTGCATCTAACAAGTCAATTTGGTAAATATAGCTAACTTTGAGAAGTAATGACATACATATACAAATGCTATGTACACATGTACTATTAATATATGTATACATCTTATATATTCGTCCTCAAAGTTGATTATATTTACCAAATTGACTTGTTAGGTGCGAAATCTGCATCTAACAGTTAGATACTAGGAATTTCCCGTAGTTTATTTTCTACACTTTGAATTTTGCTTGTAAATTAAGAATTCATTATATAGGTAAAATGTTGTTGGAGTTAGAATGATTATTGCACTTTGGAGTAAAAAATTATTGTGTTGTTTACGATAATATGGGGTGTTAATTTAATGTGGGAGATTTTTAGGAAAAAAGTCAATAAAAAAATATAAAGGTTGAGGTTAATTTTGAAAAATAATGATAATCTTTATCGAAGGAAAGGAAAAAAACATAAAGAATAAAAGATGACATTAAAAAAGCGCTAAAAAATGGAATGGAGGAAGTTAAATATTATTAGAGTCAGCATGTTTATTGCATTTTGGAGTATTTTAGTGAAAAAATGTGTTGATTGATAAATTAAGTACTACCTTGTCTTTTCTTAGTTACTGCATTCACTTTTTCATAACTCATAATATACAACTTACAAAATTAATATATACCGGATTTGGTATAATATAAAATACAAAGTAAGTCAAAGTTACACCGTGAAGTATTTTCATTGGAAATATGTTGATCAGTTGAAGATTTTTTTAAGAAAAAATTAATAAAAAATATGGAGATTAATATCATCTTCGGAACACAATAGTGTTTTTTTAGAAGGAAACACTAAAAATAATACTACCTTAGTCTTTTTTTTTTACTTGCTACATTAGGAGTTAACATTTTTGACAATATAATTTTGACTCACTTTTGTGTTTAATGTGTAAAGAAAAATAGACTCATATGAAATGTTGTTTTGATTTGTGTTAATATATTTTTTCGAAATTATAATTTTTATAATTTTTCAGTATACGAAACTTAAGATAATAATACTACATCCGCTACATATTAGTTGCAACAATCCATTATTTTATAGCTCACAAATTATTGTTTTTGTAGCAAGTAATTGTTTTTATACCTCATAAATTATGTCGATGTGAAAAAAAAATAAAGGGTTTTTCTAAGGTGTACCCAAGAGTTTTTGAATTTTCTAAGTTGTAACCAATATTTTTCAAAATTCTTAGTAATACCCTTGAGCTAACCAATATCATTAAGTTGTGCCCCTCTTAGGAAATTTCATGTTAAAAATTTGATTTGTTTCCTTCAATCATACTCTTTTAAAGTTTTCTAAGAGATAAATCTAAATATTTTGAGTATTTATTACAATAAAAGAATTAATTAAAAAAAAAAAGACAACAAAAAATTTCAATGAAAATCTAATTTAAAAGAGTACAACTTAAAAAATTAGGTGTGTTTAAGGATACAACCAAGAATTCTAAAACAATTGGATACAACTAAAAGAAAGGCAAAAACTCATATATGTTATATAATATATATATTAAGGTGGATGCCCATTATATTTATTATTGTATAATATATAATATTCTATATACTAGGGTTTACTGTACAAGAAATCCTACCCACTTTATATATATATATGGTATTATAGTTGAATGATATATACACATCTATTCTCCTAATACTCTCTACAAACGCTATATTTTTTATAATAATATATACACTCTAAAAAAAATTAGCACGTAAAAAAAAAAAAAAAAAAAAAAAAANAAAAAAAAAAGAGAGTATCAAAGTTGACCAAAGTGTTTGAAAAAAAAAAAAAAAGGCACAACGATAAAATACTATTCCCATTTCCCATTTCCCATTCCCCCAAACATTAATGAATTTGGTATAGAAAAAATAAAGAAAAAGAAAATATTCGGTAAAGACGCAATCCCATTGGTGGAAACAAAAACACACGGATCACACCCAAAACCCCCCCACTCAAATCCGTCGATTAGCCCCATTTAAAATCCAACGGTCAATAAACCCCCACCTTAAAAAAAAAAACCACCCCGGATATATAAAATCCCAACATCTCCAAGACCTTCCCCCAACAAAACCACCACCATCATCATTTCGGTAAGAATGGAGTCAGGAGGGAAAGGAGGAAAGAAGGGAGCAGGAGGAAGGAAAGGAGGAGGACCAAAGAAGAAGCCAGTAACAAGGTCAGTAAGAGCAGGGTTACAGTTTCCAGTAGGTAGAATAGGAAGGTATTTGAAGAAAGGTAGGTATGCTCAACGTGTTGGTACTGGTGCTCCTGTTTATCTTGCTGCTGTTCTTGAGTACCTTGCTGCTGAGGTTTTTTTCTTTCTCTTTCTTTCTTTTTTTTTTTTTTTTTTTTTTTTTTTTTTGCAATTTCATTTCATTTGAGTTTTTGTTTGTTGGTTTTTGCGGTTTAGGTTGAAACTAGTTCAGTTTTTGGGGTTTTTGTGTTTATTTGGGTATTTGCTTGTTTTTGTGGGTTGTTTTCATTTGTTTTAATTTTGTATATGTTTTTTTTGAGGGTTGGGTGGTTTATGCGATATAATTGGGGTGAAATTATTTTAATATTCTGGGTTTTTTATGCTTGATATTGGGATTTGATTGATTTGTGGGGTATTTTTTTCTTTTGTTTTCTTTGATTGTGCGGGAGTTTTGTGGGGGTTGTGGTATGTGTAGGGATTGATGAAATTGAGTTTTATTTTTGTGGGTTTTTGACGCTTGAATATGGGTATTGATTTGATTTTTGTGTGTGTTTGTTTTGAGCATGAGTTTGGTGTAATTGTTGGGTGTATTTGGGGAAATGATTCTCTCTCCTTTGACTTTGAGAATGCAGATTAGGGATTTGGTGAAATTGGGTTTGATTTCAACGTTTTATTTGGTGTTTTTGATCTAAACTGAATTAATGTTATGGCGTTTGGTCTAAGTACCAATTGATTAAGTTAATTGTATTTAAATTTATATTTAATTTGATAAAATGTTATTAACATCTCCTAAAATTCAACACTATTTCCAATAAACTAACAATTTCGTTGTGCATGTATGGGATTTGATGTCTGAATATAATTGATGTACTGTAAATCTAATAAATGTTTGTTTGCCTTGAATTGAGTGTTGGAATTAGCTGGTAATGCAGCAAGACCAACAAGAAAAACGGATCATCCCAGGCATGTCCTACTCGCTGTGAGGAACGATGATGAGTCGGAAGAGCTTTCTTGCAGGTGTAACCATTGCACATGGAGGTGTTCTTCCAAACTTAACCCACTCTTGTTGCCGAAGAAGACTGGAAGAAGGCGGCAAAGGAGCCAAATCCCCTCCAGGGAACCAATCCCTAAGAAGGCTTAGGTTGTTTCGACATTGTAATTGATATTAGTTGTTTCCTTACTTCAGTGATCTTTGTATATGCCATTTAGATGTCCTTAATTAGGGTTTTAATTTTCTAAAAATTGGGATGATTGGGGAGAGTGTAGTTGAGGACTTACTGCTGTGGATTGAATCATCATATTCAAGTTCGATTGAATTACATTGTAAGTTTTATTATCATCAATGACAGTTTCCTTTAATTCTTCTCCTCATGTATTTTTGAATTTGTGAGTGAAAATCTGATTGACTCGTTGGTAATATAATATTGTTCTGTAGAAACTTAACACAAAATTGTGTGCAGATGTACAGCTTAAACAAATGTGGTGAACATTAGTGAATGGAGGGATATGAAAAAAATTTTCCTGTTTTTCCGATACGTGGTACTTGAATTATATGGAAAATTAGGTGGTGAATATCTCATAGCCCAAAAAAGGAATTGCTCAATGATATTGATTTTAATTCAGAAACAAGAGATGACCTAGTCCTTTGTTTCAAGGTGAGACTGCTGTAAGCCTGTAACAGCTAAACTCTTATCCTTTGGTTTCAGGTGAGACTGCTGTAAGCCTGTAACAACTTAAACTTCTTATTTGATTCAATTGTCATAGTATTTGTCTGAGTCGTCTATAGCATTGCTCCTAACTTTGTCATGCATCAGTGTTTTCTTTCAGGGAGTTATACGCAATTACTATTTTTAGGTGCAGCATCTATGCTATGCCATATGCATACTATACATAGAGAGGTGGAGAAGTTGCTGATGTCTGAATCTGTTATTAACATCTATAGAGTAGTTGTAGGATGTTTTACTTAACCAGTTTGGAACTTCTGCCTTGCTGACCCTGTGGTTATCAAGACATGATAGTGAAGTTGACGCTTTGGTGAGGATGGCTCATTCTGCTCAGCGCTCAATGTGTTGCACTTTTTTTAACCCCTGCAATTCAGACTACCTTAACGGCTTACCCTAAGACTTCTCAGTATTGTTTTGTTTTTCTGTCTGCAAACTTGTATTGTCTGCTAACTATCAAATTCTGAAATAAAGTTGGTATTTCACACATTGATGCTCCGAATAAGCAATATACATTCTTACAATTCATATCTGCAAGATTTTAACGTTATACAAATTGTACAAAGAGAAATTTTTATACTTTTTATTTCATTGTTGTTTGCGTATATGGTTAGTTCAGTCAGTGCTAAAAAGTTAGGGGAGTTTTTATTTATTTTTTTATTAGCCAAAAACAAGGGCGCATTTGAGGATGAGGTTAGCATTGTCTATGTGTGAACATTTTAATTAAATAACTTTTCGATACTTCGTATTAAATTACGTGTTGCTTTCTCACATTATGCATTTTGTAATACACCACGACAGTTCTGGACTTTGATACTAGTGTCGTGGTCAATATATTTTCTTAAAAAACGTTCGAGTAGAAGCAATTACGCGTTCACACGTGTGATAAGTGTTGAACCAGTAAAACAAGTTTTGCTATGTTTTTGGACGTCTAATTCAATTAAAGCTCTTGGTAAACAAGCTTTTTTAGGAGTCATATCAAAAAAGTTTTTGACTCTAGCTTGAATTGTTTGAGAATTAAGAGTAGCCATCAATGAAAGACTATATGGAATAAGCGAAGAATTTTTAAAAGCCTATTTGTATGATTTGATTTACGGGAAATCCTGCTTTGAACTTTGAAGTTGACTAGTGAGAGTTGTTATAGTACGAAAATCAATGTGGTCAAGGTGATCATATGGATAACTAAGTATATATTCGTCAAGGGTGCTTATTAGGTTTTGTAAAATAAGATAGCGACAAGCTCACACCAGGACAATGACCAAAGTATCATGTTTTGTCACTTGGTTCCACATAATCACTGTGTTTAAAATAGATTGAGTTCAGTCAAATGATCTCGACTAGAGTCTATAGAACAGCAATATCTTCTTCAGTATTGTATTTTTGAAGACTTGTTTATTTGTTGGTAAGGCAACATGTTGAATAGGGGGTTTCTAGCAGCCATATTTTCCGATATGTGCATTTTTGGTAGCTCGAGTTTAAAACTTTGTGTGAGCTATAGTTTTAGGTGAACATTGCACAGTATCACTGCACTATTAGTCTACGATATGCGAGCAAGTTTAATATACCTCTACGCTCTCGCAGCTGCAGCTTTTGATAAGTTTCTTAAAGCTATTAGCATGCTCAGTTACAGATTGTGTGTTGTCTGTAGCTATTAGCTTTTGAATAGTTCATGAGCAATGGTATATCTGATGTCATTAGGTTCTGAGTCATGATTGTAACATGAAAATTTTGAAGATTTGATTGGATTGCTTTTAAGAGTAAAGTGTAAAACATTGAGCTGCTAAATAGGAAGTGGCCCTATCTAAGAAAAATTCATGAAGATTATGAATTTGGCGTTGCAGCAGAGTTCTAATTCTTATGATCAAATAGAAGGCACTTCATGCTCTTATAACATCATTTTGACTAATTTTGCGCTGCTTATATAATGAGCATTTTATCTTCTAACTTGGCCTGACAACTCATCTCAACGCAATCATGATTGTTTCTGTTGGTTTTGACGTGCCACTCATATATGAAAACCTGTTTTTCTTTCCCGGATCAAATGCTGGGGAAAAATCATTGTTCAATTCTGTGAAACTTGTCACATCTAGATACTTGGCAGTTTTTTCATGTGGTTAAAATTCATTGTTTTTATAGGTGTTCATTAGAGTTTGTAGATTGATGAGGTTCTCCATTGCTGGAATTCTATTAGTTTCAGCTAAGATAGTATGACACCCTAGTAAATTCATAAATATTCAGAACTTCAGATATAAGTCCCGATTATCACTATCTAATATTCACAAAAAGTAATCAAGAAAAAAAACAAAATCAAAAAAAAAA
>PYUH01000238.1:4421511-4474082 GCA_016808085.1 Suaeda aralocaspica | reverse complement strand
TTATCTAATTTATAGGCCAAAACTTTGATTCCCAAGTTTATTTAATTTTATTTTGGAAGGTCTTGTTCCCCAAGGTAAGCAATTATTTTTTTTGAGATTAATTATTACTCCGTGTAAAAATTAATTCCCAGTTTTCCATTTTTGAAATTCTTTTGGAGTATATTTTGGAAAGTTGATCCCATGTTTTTTATTTAATTAATTATTGAAAAATCTTGTTCCCTATTTCCTAATCCTAATCCTAATCCTAATCTTAGCTTTATTCATACGTATGGGTGCTTCGTACTTTGGGACGTGGAATCAGGGCAGTTCAATATAGAAGGCTTAATTAGCATCACCATTCATGATTAAAAAAAAAAAAAATTAAAAATATCAACCCTATTTTGATGTATGTCTAACACTTAGACGTGTTCTCTTCGCGGGATTAGATTAGTATTGATTGATTAATAAATTTAGAATGGAATGTTGGAATTAAATGAAATTGGGATTACAATGAATTATACAAGCATATTAAGTATTCATTGGTTAGATCAGCGAAATCCTGTTTGAACTAGTTAACCTATAATGGGAAAAAAATGCAAATTTATTACATTATATATAAGGAAATCTATCTTGTACTTTTTGGAGTCATGACAAATAAGGGAAAACTTAAGAACGTTGTCCAAAATGAATAGATTATTAATTAGCTATAATCGTGCACCATGCACTTTACATTTTTTCTCCATTGTATAAGTTAGGGGTTTCAATTTCGCACGGTCTGGATATGTCGTTCGTGCAAATTAGCTGATGATATATCTAGATATGTGTGGCAAGAAACTTGGAGTTTTGAAGATGATATGGGTTTGAAGATTCCAATTTCACATGGTCTGGATATATGTTCGTGCAAATATAGCTGGTGATATATGACAAGATATGTGTGAAAGAAACTTGGGGTTTGAAGATGATATGGAAGATGAGATTATTTATGATGATAAAATCAATTCTTACATACTAATCCATCTAACTTTTTAAACAATTGTATCTAAATAATTATTATTAAAAATGTAGCATCACATTTTATATTAGCAAAAAAGTTATATTTTTTACTTTCAAAATATAAAATTAATTAGAATAGTTTGAAAGGAAGATTGGATTGAAAATGATTAGAAAGGATTACTCCATAAAATGGATTGAGAGAAAAGAATTGATTAAATGATAAGAATGGATCGAAGAGATGGAATGAATTAAAATTAATAGAATGGATTGGATGGAAACCCTGGATGGGGTAGAATTCGGAATCATAATCTGCAAGATAATGCACCCTAAATTTTTTAGAGTTATAATTAGATATATATATACACATTAATTATTTGTTGGATATGATATATGTTGGAGATTTAATCGACACATTGTCACGTGTTGTAAATTATTAAAACATTTTTTCACGCGTATATGTTCAAACTACTTAACTCTTCAACATTGCCACAGGCCCAATGGAGTTTATCATCCTACTCAACTATTTTCCATTTTAGATTACTATTATGTTTCAAATTATATGCAATATTTGAGTAATTTTTTTTGTGAAAAAATAAAAATTAATTATTTCATACTTCACCGTTGCACATAAAGTACCAGAGAAAAAAAGTTCTCCTCTTTCTACCATCAACCAACGATCATACAATCTCTAAAAAAATTATCCTCTTCAATCTTCAAATCCCATTAAATGCATATCACAATAATTATTGGTCAGCCCTCGAAATTATTCTCTATTTACAAGAGTGAGATCATTGGTAAATCAACGGCAAAAAGCAAAATATTCTCTATTTAAGCAAGAGTGATTTATTTTACTTTATAAATCAACAACTAGTTAGTTTTACCAAACATTCGAGTTCAACTACTATATAACAATTAAATTTTCAACAACTCTTTATACCTAACGAATGTTCAAAAACCAATAGCTACTCAAAAACTATAATTGATAGGTGATAGCTAGAAGCCTAGAAGTAATTTTGCCAAACAAATGCATAACTAGTCTTATAAAACATTAAAACAAAGCACCATTATGTTTTTTGAGAACTCTTCCAATTCTAGGGCGGTTTATTGACTTTATCATCCCATTAGATGAAGTAGTTATTGCAACAACTAAAAACATTCATAATTCTAGCTCTATTCGATTTTCTGAGACTTTGGCATTTCGTGAAGGACAACCTAAGGTATTAATATATTATAGAGAACTTAGCAAATTCCATGGGAAATTCATAACTTAATTATTGATTTAGTTTTAATATAAGAAAATCAGCTTTAGTACTATTTCTCATTGTTTTAGAGAAATAAATTAAGTTGCAGTTTAATTCAAAGGTCATGTTTACACTATATGATGTTTTTTGACACTCTGTATGATTCGACACTTTCTCTTTCTCATCCGCAAGAATGCTCTTAATTGCCTCTTTTTAAGAAGTTAATTGATTTTTTTTCCTAATTAAAAAAAATAAAATAAAAATAAAATAAAGCACCTCCTACAATTGAAAAGGTGGAAAGATAAGGATGAACTAGCAATCTATTTTATAGTGTCTCCCTTACTTTCCCCACAAAACAAGCAAGTTCCAAGTTGCCTCCAAGTCCAATCAACATTATGGAAACAATAAAATTAAATTAATTTGAAATAGTGCTAATTGGACCCATTTTTTATATTAGAGGAATCCTTTTCATACGGTTTCCAAAAAAAAACTCAAACAAACAATGGATAAAATCTAATCCCACTAATTTTATAAAGAAATGTCCAATAATTGGCAAAAGATTTTTAATACTATAATATCCTAAAGTTACGGCAACGGTACCACAAAGGTTTGCCTCATAAGTTCAACTTGTTACGTCCGTTACACCTACTGCGGTTTAACTTGACGGCACGTAACGGTGACCGAATCAATTTATATCATTCACCTGTTACTTGATCAATTCTATGTACCTACCCTACTTTCTCAACTTGGTTCACGGATGTCTTATTTCCCACTCTTGAACTTCTAGACTCTATTAAGGCGGCAACTACGACAACCACTCAACCGGTCCGGTATTCTCGATTTCTCGTTCGAGTTAGAGAATGTATATGGTATAATTGATTTTAATTAAGAATAAGTATTAATCGATAATATTTTTATTTGATTAAATTTAATTTTTAATTGTTTAATTTACTTCATCCAACACAACCATATAAAACCCGGAAATGTGTTAAATTCCACGTATTAAACGATGAATTAGTACTCTCCTTGTCCTAAACGTTTGACACGTTTTAGAATCTTGACATTATTCATGGGAGTGAGAGAATCTTTTGAAATATTTCAATTAATAATATAAAATGTCATATGGGTCTTATAAACAATTGCATTGCCATATGTGCAAGTTTAAAACGTATCGAACAAAAAGGGAATGGAGAATAGTAAACAATTGTTTCTGTATTTTGGTTATCTAGTACCATACAGTTGGAGATATAATACTACCTTCGTTATTTAGTTGCAACAATGATATTTTTTTGTAAGGGATAAAATATTCAATCTATATCTCTATATATATACACGAAGTCAAATATTAATAAGTTAACCGTTGACCTATGACATATTATATGTCTCTTTATTTGTCAATAAATAAATATACACACAATAAATCTATAGATATAGGATCAAATCAAGTTTTTATACACAATTAATTTTTACACATGCATCAAGCCGTCACTAGGGACATCACCCGCGCCTAACATCTAGCTGTTGCAACTAAAAAAGGAGGGAGATAAATTGTCTTGTATTTGAGGATCCATTGGATTAATTGAAATTTAATTGGAAAAGGAAATGAAAAACGAAAATACACTAATATTAAATTGCATTAAATATGAAAAAAAAGCCTTAAACCAACCCCCATAAGATTTACCTTGACCTAAATCGAATTAAATAAATATAATGGATCCAAACGTGATTTTCTTTGAACCGTTGTTAATATTTCCATTAAAAAATTGATTACTTAAAAGTTTTATTTTCATAAATTCAATCTTTCAATATTATTTTAGCAAATACCGATTATTGCAACAATGAAATCATTTATGTTTGACAAAAATACATTTTATTACAAGCAATCAATTACGAAAGTAGTATATGTATATGACTCTAATATTTCCATATCTCATCCGAGAGATGATTCATTAAAAAATTGATTTTATTACAAGTCTATATGATGATTCGACGAAATTTAGGTGAGTAGAACCCTACTATAACCCTCGTGAAGACTCACGCATTGTATAATATCTTAACCCATAAGTTACCGTGAGAATCTCCGTTAATCATAAACCGCCCTTTCTTAAGAAACGTAGCTTTTCGTGAGGGCAAGGTCAAGACACGTCATAACACCCCACGTGGCAGAATAGGATTGGAAACTTCCATAAAATTTTCTTGAATAAGTCGGTCACAAATTCTTTAAATACGGCTCTTCTTCTTCATTGTTTCATTCATCCTTTAGTTCTTCTCCATATCTCTCTCTTTTGTCTTAAAAAACACAGATTTCTTCTTTCATACAACCTTCAAAATACCTCTTTAAGGTATAAATCCCTAATTTCTTCAATTTATTTTTTCTTGTTTTTTTTTTGATCGATTGTTTTTCTTAATTCGATTTTTGTTATGTTGTTTTGAGTTTATTTGATTTGATTTTGCGATTATGATTGATTCGTTTTCATTTCGACTGATTGATGAAATTTGTTATTTTTTTCGTGATTTTGCTTTTGAATTGTGAAATTTTGATGATGATATTGCAGATCTGATTCGATTGATGATTCTCGTCATAATTTCTGACTTTTTTTTTTTTTGATTTTAATCGTTGAAATTTTGTTGTAATTGTGTAGTTGAATAATTGAGCTATAATTTAATTGAGTTAACCTAATTTTCCGATTATTTCGTGTTCTTCGAATTCAAAAGTTTCAGATCTGATGAATTTTTCCGAAATCACTAAATTGATAATGTATAATTATGTGTTAAGTTGATGATTTAGCAATCAATTGTTTTAAAAAATTCCTGATGCTAGTTTGTAATAGATTTTAAGTTTTACTAATTTAGGATTTACTTTTCCTAATTCGACCAATAACTAATAATACTAAAATTTTGCTAAATTAGGGTTCGATTTCACTAATTTGAATCTGCAACTAATTTATTCGCTCATTGTTAATATCTTGAGTTTTGATTGTTAATTCGTTATTGTTACAATTGTTTGAAGTCACGTTGTTTGAAGTGGTGTTTTGTTGTTTACAATTGATTAATCTGTTATTCATTTGGTGTAGATGCAATCTTCGTGAAAACCTAACTGGCAAGACCATCACCTCGAGGTCGAGATTTCCGACACAATCGACAATGTCAAGACTAAGATCCAAGACAAGGAAGGGATTCCCCCAGACCAGCAACGTTTGATCTTCGCTGGAAAGCAGCTTGAAGACGGCCGAACCCTAGCTGACTACAACATCCAGAAGGAGTCAACTCTCCACCTTGTGCTCCGATTGAGGGGTGGAATGCAAATTTTTGTCAACCCTTACTGGCAAGACTATCACCTTGGAGGTCGAGAGTTCCGACACCATTGACAACGTCAAGGCCAAAATTCAAGACAAGGAGGGTATCCCCCCAGACCAGCAAAGGCTGATCTTTGCTGGCAAGCAGCTCGAAGACGGGCGTACCTTAGCTGATTACAATATTCAGAAGGAGTCGACTCTTCACCTTGTGTCTCCGATTGAGGGGTGGAATGCAATTTTTTTGTCAAGACACTACAGGAAAGACAATCACTTTGGAGGTTGAGAGTTCAGACACCATTGACAATGTCAAGGCGAAATCCAGGACAAGGAAGGTATCCCCCCAGACCAGCAAGGCTGATCTTTGCCGGGAAGCAGCTTGAGATGGGCGCACCCTGCTGACTACAATATCCAGAAGGAATCCACCCTCATTTGGTGCTCCGGCTCCGTGGTGTTATGCAGATTTTGTCAGACACCCTAACTGGAAAGACCATCACTTTGGAGGTGGAGAGTTCAGACACCATTGACAAGTCAAGGCGAAATACAGGACAAGAGGTATCCCCCCAGACCAGCAGAGGCTGATCTTTGCCGGAAGCAGCTTGAGATGGGCGCACCTTGCTGACTACAATATCCAGAAGGAATCCACCCTTCATTTGGTGCTCCGGCTCCGTTGGGTATGCAGATTTTTGTCAGACCCTAACTGGAAAGACCATCACTTTGGAGGTGGAGAGCTCTGACACCATTGACAATGTCAAGGCAAAAATTCAGGACAAGGAAGGAATTCCCCCAGATCAGCAGGATTGATCTTTGCTGGTAAGCAGCTCGAGGATGGGCGTACCCTTGCTGACTATACATCCAGAAGGAGTCCACCCTCCACTTGGTGCTTCGTTTGAGGGGTGGTATGCAGATCTTGTCAAAACCTTGACTGGAAAGACTATCACTTTGGAGGTAGAGAGCTCGGACACCATTGACAATGTTAAGCCAAAATCCAAGACAAAGAGGGAATTCCCCAGACAGCAGGGTTGATCTTTGCTGGTAAGCAGCTTGAGGATGGAAGGACCCTTGCAGATTAAACATCCGAAGGAATCCACCCTTCATCTTGTCCTCCGTCTCCGTGGTGGTTTGTAAGCTAGTCGTTGCTTGTGGTTGTAGTTGAAGTGAAAGATCTTGGGGTTGTTTTGCCCTTCTCTATGAATTGTGAATGTTTCTTTGTTTTCCTTGGAACATTTAAGTTTCTGTTTCTGTTGCAATTACCAATGTTTAATTCTGGTAATATGTCCGTGTTAGTTAAACAATTTTAATGTTAATAAACTGTTTCTTCATTGTATCCTACTTTTGCTCTTTGTTTCTTTTGCATTGTTTTGTATCATGGTTAGCTTTTGTTGTTTCTTTTGTTTGGGATCATGGTTAGCTCTTTGTTTGCTATCGCTGCTCATTAGTTGGGCGGTGGCAGATTAGGATTGGTTGGCTTTAACAGAAATTAAAATCCGTTGTGAAATCCAATGTTTCATCTTCATGTATTAGTGTTAGCTTCTGATGGTGTTTATTTGGTAGTTTTGACTTCGGCAGTGAAGCTTAGTGCTGATGGTTATGAACAATGATGATTCTATTTGTGTGAGACTTAGATGTGACTTGTGAGTTTAGATAGTTAATGTCAGTTGTGAAGCTTAGTGCTGGTTATGTTATTCTATTGTGGACTTTGTTGATATTTATGTCAGTGGTTGTGAGTTTAGATAGGTAATTGGGTATATAACATTGCTGTATTCGAAGAGTAATTAGATGTGTTTGTATCTTGTACGTTTGTAACTAGCGTAAGCTGTTGTTTATGCAAATATTCTTGCATCTCAAGTGCTATGATACTTCCTACTTCAATTTGGAAGCTGTTTGTGATCAATCTGATGAATTTTAATGGATTGATTAGCAACAGCTTTTTATTGGTAGCCCATTTTATCCCCTCCTTGTGTATCCTTCATGTTTGTTGGGTGTAAGATTGAATCATTGGTACCTTTGAGCTTCAATTTTGATGTATGATCTGAATGATTCATATGAATTTCTTCTACCGAAAGAATACCTTTGACTATGAAAGGAACTCTTAACATGTCATAGTAAGAAAGGTAATAACTGGTGACAAGATCGATTGAGACTAAAGTGAAAATTGAGCTGAAGTTTTAAGAAACTTGTTTTTCCAGTGTTCGTGATAATGAACATTGTCAATCTGTATCATGTAACTAGTTTCTATGTAAAATTTTAGTTGTCTTATGGATGGAACTTTTTGAGTTTCAAGCTACTTGGTGTAACCTGTCTTAAATTGCATTTAAGTAATGTATTTAAAATGTTGCGGTCTGTTGTTAGTGTTATGTTGTGATGGGTCAATTACTCATTGGATCTGAAACCTTTTTTCTGTTAGTAGGTTATCAGTTATCTGGAGATGAATTTCAGAGCATGATTAGTTGAATGGAAATAGATGGTTTATCTGTCTCATGCATTGCATTTTGATCTTTTTAGTTTTGGTTTCTTATGGTCCTTTCAAAGCTTTTATATTGTTTTCTATGTGTGTCTTACACAACTTTTGGTTGAGATCATATTTGCACCAACTTGAAATCTTCTTTTGCAGTAATGGGTTTGCTACAGAATTAGATGGCTATTTTTGGGTCCAAATGCTGTACTAGATGTGTTTTCTTTCCTGCTTGAGCCTTAGCTTAGCTGCTGTAGAAAATTGATTTTACAGTGCGTTATGTCCTATGTCGTGCATCCTGTTGTCAGGATATATATGCTCTGTTTGTCACTTTGTCTTGTAGGCTTGCTTGGAAAAATGTTGTGAAAAGCTACCTAAATATTTTTTGGATCAGTTTTTCAGTTGTTATCAGAACATGAGAAACGAAGTGTTTTATTTTATCTGTATTGTGCTTGTTATGTAATGTTTGTCTGGGAGTAGCTTCATTGCATCAGATTTGCAATGGTTAATGTGTAGTGCACTGTCCTGTGATATGGTAGCTGGTTGATGTTTATGAATTTACTTAATGATTGTGTGAAAACTGACTGATGGTTGCATCTTGCGTTTGCCTGTGGTAATGGGAGCAGACACTCCGTCGGGATGTTTACCGGCACTTATGTGTATCTGGTTGCAACTTGTTCATCTTATATGATTGGTTCTTCATCTTTTCTGATCTTATATACAGACTATCATTGTTTTGCTTAAGTAGATGCTTTTGAGTTTTATAGGTCATTGGGTATGGGGTTATTAGATGATAACATCGGTGTTCTGGAGGCAAGTTATAATGTGTTTTCTTGTGGACATGAGTTGTTTTATCGTTGCACCTAGCTCAATTGTTATCGTTGCACCTCCTACCTTTGATTGGAACCCCCTGGACGTGTTGATCAGTAATTAAGTAGTTTTATAAATTCCTGTTCTCACCTATTCAGCACAAAATTCCTTAAGTTTTTTTTTTTGTTTTGGAGTTGTTGGAAGCAAAATGGTTGATTAGTTTTGGTGTTTGGGTGCGGATTGTTCTTAATATGGCTTGCTTGACTGTGTTATTTTGATAAAAAAGATTGGTTTTTTCTTTTAAATGTCTTGCTTCTGTTTATCACCTACCCTTACTTATTGCTGTTCTGCCCTTTTTTGTGTAAGGGCTGCAGTTAAATAAGAGTCTCAGTTCGTGCTGTAGGATTCATATTATCTGTTATGTGAAATTCAACTAAGTTACACTGGTATGAATTGGGAACTTGGGATCAACCTTTGTTTACTGAGGGAGCTCTTTTCTGTGTGCTTGGGCTAATAAAATTGGTGAATGGTATATTAGAATTTAAGGAGAAAACCTGTTGCGCTGCTTTCATGAGTTATGTCAGTTCTCTTTTCTTCAATTGACTGATTGTTCTGGTATAGTGCACTTACCATGTTTGGGCATCATCTTCTGTATTGTAAATTTCTTGGTTTTTGAAGGTTGCTGGAAATATTTTATATGAGTATCTCCAGCTATTTATGAATTTTGACTTCTCTAGTTCTTATCTACAGGAACATGTCTTGGCTATCAACTGATATACGCTTGAAGTTGCTGTAGTATGATTCTATTTGCTTAGCATCTATTGATGTAATGGTAAGGTTGCAGATCTTTACAGTTGTAACACCATGCCATTGTGGATTGTAGGGTGGTGATGCGTTGCCTTAATGTAGACTTTGCCTTTCTGTTTGTCCTTCAAGGTTTAATGGTTGCAAGTGTATTGGCTATTTGCTTGTTCCTTTTACATGTTTCAATGGTTTTACTAGATCTTTACTTCTCATTTTAGTGATGTTGCCTACAGTTGTTTTGAGAGTTACTGCTTGATTTCAATGGATTATCAGATTTTTTTAGTAGGTAATATGGAGATCTTTTTTAGTGCAATTAATTGAATGAAAATTATGGTACTTGTGCCCCATGTATTTTGTTCATCTTTGTTTGCCTTTCTATTTATCCTTTCTGAGAGCCTTACCTTATCTCCTGTGAAGTCTCTTCTATAGCTTTATCAAGTCGAAAGGCACGTATACCATCAGTGTGACAAACAAGCCCTCTTCAAACGCATACACTGTTCCATATCATCTTCCCTCGGGTGTAGTCGCGGCTGCTTGGGAACATACGAGTACTGATCATCGATTTCGACGTGGACATCCAAGGAGAGGGACCCACAACAACCAGGAGGAAGTTGGTAGGCAGAACACTTGAGAATAGTATCAATAACGTAAGCATGGCAGCAAGTATCTAAACCCATGTGTTGCAACCATCCTTCGATCTTGTTCCATGCACCCGTAAACTCCAACTCGAACTCTGGCCCACCGGGGCTAGGGAAGAACCCGTGGGATGAATCAGTGAACATCATCGACTTCGCGGTGTCAACAACGCCTTCTCGACGGTCTTGGCAATGGATGTTGACGGTGATGATGTGTGGGTCGGTGGTGTAGGAGACATTTACTCCCGACTTCATTGAAACTCCCTTATTCCTCATTGTTTTCCTTTCTCACAAATTTGACTTTTACTCCCTTTGTTTTGTGTTATTATTTTCTTTCTACGAAAAATATGAGGCTTTGTGTGAAAAAAAAAATTATTAATTTATAGGCCAAAACTTTGATTCCCAAGTTTATTTAATTTTATTTTTGGAAGGTCTTGTTCCCCAAGGTAAGCTAATTAATTTTTTTGAGATTAATTATTACTCCGTGTAAAAATTAATTCCCAGTTTTCCATTTTTTGAAATTACTTTTTGGAGTATATTTTTGGAAAGTTGAGTCCCATGTTTTTTATTTAATTAATTATTGAAAAATCTTGTTCCCTAAGTTCCTAATCCTAATCCTAATCCTAATCTTAGCTTTATTCAATACGTATGGGTGCTTCGTACTTTGGGACGTGGAATCAGGGCAGTTCAATATAGAAGGCTTTAATTAGCATCACCATTCATGATTAAAAAAAAAAAAAAATTAAAAATATCAACCCTATTTTTGATGTATGTCTAACACTTTAGACGTGTTCTCTTCGCGGGATTAGATTAGTATTGATTGATTAATAAATTTAGAATGGAATGTTGGAATTAAAATGAAATTGGGATTACAATGAATTATACAAGCATATTAAAATGTATTCGATTGGATTAGAATCAGCGAAATCCTGTTTGAACTAGTTAACCTATAATGGGAAAAAAATGCAAATTTATTATCAATTATATATAAGGATAATCTATCTTGTACTTTTTGGAGTCATGACAAATAGAGGGAAAACTCTAAGAACGATGTCCAAAATGAAATAGATTATTAATTAGCTATAATCGTGACAACATGCACTTTACATATTTTTTCTCCATTGTATAAGTTAGGGGTTTCAATTTCGCACGGTCTGGATATGTCGTTCGTGCAAATATAGCTGATGATATATGACTAGATATGTGTGCAAGAAACTTGGAGTTTGAAGATGATATGGGTTTGAAGATTCCAATTTCACATGGTCTGGATATATTGTTCGTGCAAATATAGCTGGTGATATATGACAAGATATGTGTGAAAGAAACTTGGGGTTTGAAGATGATATGGAAGATGATGGATTATATTATGATGATAAAATCAATTCTTACATACTAATCCATCTAAACTTTTTAAACAATTGTATCTAAATAATTATTTATTAAAAATGTAGCATCACATTATTATATGTAGCAAAAAAGTTATATTTTTTACTTTCAAAATATAAAATTAATTAGAATAGTTTGAAAGGAAAGATTGGATTGAAAATGATTAGAAAGGATTACTCCATAAAATGGATTGAGGAGAAAAGAATTGATTAAATGATAAGAATGGATCGAAGAGATGGAATGAATTAAAATTAATTAGAATGGATTGGATTGGATAACCCTGGATGGGGTAGAATTCGGAATCATAATCTTGCAAAGATAATGCACCCTAAATTTTTTAGAGTTATAATTAGATATATATATACACATTAATTATTTTGTTGGATATGATATATGTTTGAGATTTAATCGACACATTGTCACGTGTTGTAAAATTATTAAAACATTTTTTCACGCGTATATGTTCAAACTACTTAACTCTTCAAACATTGCCACTAGGCCCAATGGAGTTTATCATACTACTCAACTATTTTCCATTTTAGATTACTATATATGTTTCAAATTATATGCAATATTTGAGTAATTTTTTTTGTGAAAAATAAAAATTAATTATTTCATACTTCACCGTTGCACATAAAGTACAAGAGAAAAAAAAGTTCTCCTCTTCTACCATCAACCAACGATCATACAATCTCTAAAAAAATTATCCTCTTCAATCTTCAAAATCCCATTAAATTGCATATCACAATAATTTATTGGTCAGCCCTCGAAATTATTCTCTATTTAGCAAGAGTGAGATCTATTGGTAAATCAACGGCAAAAAGCAAAAATATTCTCTATTTTAAGCAAGAGTGAGATTTATTTTACTTTATAATATCAACAACTAGTTAGTTTTACCAAACATTCGATGTTCAACTACTATATTAACAATTAAATTTCAACAACTCTTTATACCTAACGACTGTTCAAAAACCAATAGCTACTCAAAAACTATAATTGATAGGTGATAGCTAGAAGCCTAGAAGTAATTTTGCCAAACAAATGCATAAGCTAGTCTTATAAAACATTAAAACAAAGCACCATTATGTTTTTTGAGAACTCTTCCAATTCTAGGGCGGTTATTGACTTTATCATCCCATTAGATGAAGTAGTTATTGCAACAACTAAAAACATTCATAATTCTAGCTCTATTCGATTTTCTGAGACTTTGGCATTTCGTGAAGGACAACCTAACGGTAATTAATTATATTAGAAGAACTTAGCAAATTCCATGGGAAATTCATAACTTAATTATTGATTTAGTTATTAATATAAGAAAATCAGCTTTAGTACTATTTCTCATTGTTTTAGAGAAATAAATTAAGTTGCAGTTTAATTCATAAAGGTCATGTTTACACTAATATGATGTTTTTTGACACTCTGTATGATTCGACACTTTCTCTTCTCATCCGCAAGAATGCTCTTAATTGCCTCTTTTTAAGAAGTTAATTGATTTTTTTCCTAATTAAAAAAAATAAAATAAAAATAAAATAAAGCACCTCCTAACAATTGAAAAGGTGGAAAGATAAGGATGAACTAGCAATCTATTTTATAGTGTCTCACTTACTTTCCCCACAAAACAAGCAAGTTCCAAGTTGCCTCCAAGTCCAATCAACATTATGGAAACAATAAAATTAAATTAAATTTGAAATTAGTGCTAATTGGACCCATTTTTTATATTAGAGGAATCCTTTTCATACGGTTTCCAAAAAAAAACTCAAACAAACAATGGATAAAATCTAATCCCACTAATTTTATAAAGAAATGTCCAATAATTGGCAAAAGATTTTTTAATTACTATAATATCCTAAAGTTACGGCAACGGTACCACAAAGGTTGCCTCATAAGTTCAACTTGTTACGTCCGTTACACCTACTGCGGTTTAACTTGACGGCACAGTTAACGGTGACCGAATCAATTATATCATTCACCTGTTACTTGATCAATTCGATGTACCTACCCTACTTTCTCAACTTGGGTTCACGGATGTCTTATTTCCCAACTCTTGAACTTTCTAGACTCTATTAAGGCGGCAATACTCGACAACCACTCAACCGGTCCGGTATTCTCGATTTCTCGTTCGAGTTAGAGAATGTATATGATATAATTGATTTTAATTAAGATAATTAAAAGGTAATTAAAATCGATAATATTATTTATTTGATTTAAATTTAATTTTTAAATTGTGTTAAATTTAATACTTCATCCAACACAAACCATATAAAACCCGGAAATTGTGTTAAAATTCCGAACGTATTAAACGGATGAAGTAGTACTCTCTCTGTTCCTAAACGTTTGACACGTTTAGAATCTTGACATTATTCATGGGATGAGAGAATCTTTTGAAATATTTTCAATTAATAAATATAAAATAGTCATATGGGTCTTATAAACAAGTGCATTGCCATATGTGCAAGTTAAAACGTATCGAACAAAAGGGAATGGAGGGAATAGTAAACAAATTGTTTCTGTATTTTGGTTATCTAGTACCATACAGTTGGAGATATAATACTACCTTCGTTATTTTAGTTGCAACAATTGATTATTTTTTTGTAAGGGATAAAATATTCAATCTATATCTCTATATATATACACGAAGTCAAATATTAATAAGTTAACCGTTGAACTATGACATATTATATGTCTCTTTTATTGCAATAAATAAATAAATAACACACAATAAATCTATAGATATAGGATCAAATCAAGTTTTTATACACAATTAATTTTTACACATGCATCAAGCCGTGCACTAGGGACATCACCCGAGCCTAACATCTAGCTGTTGCAACTAAAAAAGGAGGGAGTATAAATTGTCTTGTAATTTGAGGATCCATTGGATTAATTGAAATGTAATTGGAAAGGAAATGAAAAACGAATAAACCTAATATTAAATTGCATTAAATATGAAAAAAAAGCCTTAAACCAACCCGACATAAGATTTACCTTGACCTAAATCGAATTAAAATAAATATAATGGATCCAAACGTGATTTTCTTTGAAACCGTTGTTAATATTTCCATTAAAAAATTGATTACTTAAAAGTTATTATTTTCATAAATTCAATCTTTCAATATTATTTTAGCAAAATACCGATTAGTTGCAACAATGAAATCATTTATGTTTGACAAAAATACATTTTATTACAAGCAATCAATTACGAAAGTAGTATATGTATATGACTCTAATATTTCCATATCTCATCCGAGAGATGATTTCATTAAAAAATTGATTTTATTACAAGTCTATATGATGATTCGACGAAATTTAGGTGAGTAGAACCCTACTATAACCCTCGTGAAGACTCACGCATTGTATAATATCTTAACCCATAAGTTACCGTGAGAATCTCCGTTAATCATAAAACCGCCTTTCTTAAGAAACGTAGCTTTAATCGTGAGGGCAAGGTCAAGACACGTCATAACACCCACGTGGCAGAATATGATTGGAAACTTCCATAAAATTTTCTTGAATAAGTCGGTCACAAATTCTTTAAATACGGCTCTTCTTCTCTTCATTGTTTCATTCATCCTTTAGTTCTTCTCCATAATCTCTCTCTTTTGTCTTAAAAAAACACAGATATTCTTCTTTCATACAACCTTCAAAATACTCTCTTTTCAAGGTATAAATCCCTAATTTCTTCAATATTTATTTTTTCTTGTTTTTTTTTTGATCGATTGTTTTTCTTTAATTCGATTTTTGTTATGTTGTTTTGAGTTTATTTGATTTGATTTTGCGATTATGATTGATTCGTTTTCATTTCGATCTGATTGATGAAATTTTGTTATTTTTTCGTGAATTTTGCTTTTGAATTGTGAAATTTTGATGATGATATTGCAGATCTGATTCGATTGATGATTCTCGTCATAATTTCTGACTTTTTTTTTTTTTGATTTTAATCGTTGAAATTTTTGTTGTAATTTTGTTAGTTGAATAATTGAGCTATAATTTAATTGAGTTAACCTAATTTTTCCGATTATTTCGTGTTCTTCGAATTCAAAAGTTTCAGATCTGATGAATTTTTCCGAAATTCATCTAAATTGATAAGTGTATAATTATGTGTTTAAGTTGATGAATTTAGCAATCAATTGTTTTAAAAAATTTCCTGATTGCTAGTTTGTAATAGATAGTTTAAGTTTTACTAATTTAGGATTTACTTTTCCTAAATTCGACTCAATAACTAATAATAACTAAAATTTTGCTAAATTAGGGTTCGATTTCACTAAATTTGAATCTGCAACTAATTTTATTCGCTCATTGTTAATATCTTGAGTTTTGATTGTTAATTCGTTATTGTGTACAATTGTTTGAAGTCACAGTTGTTTGAAGTGGTGTTTTGTTGTTTACAATTGATTAATCTGTTATTCAATTTGGTGTAGATGCAAATCTTCGTGAAAACCCTAACTGGCAAGACCATCACTCTCGAGGTCGAGAGTTCCGACACAATCGACAATGTCAAGACTAAGATCCAAGACAAGGAAGGGATTCCCCCAGACCAGCAACGTTTGATCTTCGCTGGAAAGCAGCTTGAAGACGGCCGAACCCTAGCTGACTACAACATCCAGAAGGAGTCAACTCTCCACCTTGTGCTCCGATTGAGGGGTGGAATGCAAATTTTTGTCAAGACCCTTACTGGCAAGACTATCACCTTGGAGGTCGAGAGTTCCGACACCATTGACAACGTCAAGGCCAAAATTCAAGACAAGGAGGGTATCCCCCCAGACCAGCAAAGGCTGATCTTTGCTGGCAAGCAGCTCGAAGACGGGCGTACCTTAGCTGATTACAATATTCAGAAGGAGTCGACTCTTCACCTTGTGCTCCGATTGAGGGGTGGAATGCAAATTTTTGTCAAGACACTTACAGGAAAGACAATCACTTTGGAGGTTGAGAGTTCAGACACCATTGACAATGTCAAGGCGAAAATCCAGGACAAGGAAGGTATCCCCCCAGACCAGCAGAGGCTGATCTTTGCCGGGAAGCAGCTTGAAGATGGGCGCACCCTTGCTGACTACAATATCCAGAAGGAATCCACCCTTCATTTGGTGCTCCGGCTCCGTGGTGGTATGCAGATTTTTGTCAAGACCCTAACTGGAAAGACCATCACTTTGGAGGTGGAGAGTTCAGACACCATTGACAATGTCAAGGCGAAAATACAGGACAAGGAAGGTATCCCCCCAGACCAGCAGAGGCTGATCTTTGCCGGGAAGCAGCTTGAAGATGGGCGCACCCTTGCTGACTACAATATCCAGAAGGAATCCACCCTTCATTTGGTGCTCCGGCTCCGTGGTGGTATGCAGATTTTTGTCAAGACCCTAACTGGAAAGACCATCACTTTGGAGGTGGAGAGTTCAGACACCATTGACAATGTCAAGGCGAAAATACAGGACAAGGAAGGTATCCCCCCAGACCAGCAGAGGCTGATCTTTGCCGGGAAGCAGCTTGAAGATGGGCGCACCCTTGCTGACTACAATATCCAGAAGGAATCCACCCTTCATTTGGTGCTCCGGCTCCGTGGTGGTATGCAGATTTTTGTCAAGACCCTAACTGGAAAGACCATCACTTTGGAGGTGGAGAGCTCTGACACCATTGACAATGTCAAGGCAAAAATTCAGGACAAGGAAGGAATTCCCCCAGATCAGCAGAGATTGATCTTTGCTGGTAAGCAGCTCGAGGATGGGCGTACCCTTGCTGACTATAACATCCAGAAGGAGTCCACCCTCCACTTGGTGCTTCGTTTGAGGGGTGGTATGCAGATCTTTGTCAAGACCTTGACTGGAAAGACTATCACTTTGGAGGTAGAGAGCTCGGACACCATTGACAATGTTAAGGCCAAAATCCAAGACAAAGAGGGAATTCCCCCAGACCAGCAGAGGTTGATCTTTGCTGGTAAGCAGCTTGAGGATGGAAGGACCCTTGCAGATTACAACATCCAGAAGGAATCCACCCTTCATCTTGTCCTCCGTCTCCGTGGTGGTTTGTAAGCTAGTCTGTCTGCTTGTGGTTGTAGTTGAAGTGAAAGGATCTTGGGGTTGTTTTGCCCTTCTCTATGAATTGTGAATGTTTCTATTGTTTTCCTTGGAACAATTTAAGTTTCTGTTTCTGTTGGCAATTACCAGATGTTTAATTCTGGTAATATGTCCGTGTTAGTTAAACAATTTCATATGTTAATAAACTGTTCTTCATTTGTATCCTACTTTGTCTCTTTGTTTCTTTTGCATTGTTTTGTATCATGGTTAGCTTTTTGTTGTTTCTTTTGTTTTGGATCATGGTTAGCTCTTTGTTTGCTATCGCTGCTCATTAGGTTGCAGGTTGCAGATTAGGATTGGTTGGCTTTAACAGAAATTAAAATCCGTTGTGAAAATCCAATGTTTCATCTTCATGTATTAGTGTTGAGCTTCTGATGGTGGTTATTTGGTAGTTTTGACTTCGGCAGTGAAGCTTAGTGCTGATGGTTATGAACAATGATGATTCTATTGTGGACTTAGATGTGACTTGTGAGTTTAGATAGTTAATGTCAGTTGTGAAGCTTAGTGCTGGTTATGTTAATTCTATTGTGGACTTTGTTAGATATTTAATGTCAGTGGTTGTGAGTTTAGATAGGTAATTGGGTATATAACATTGCTGTATTCGAAAGAGTAATTAGATGTGTTTTGTATCTTGTACGTTTTAAAACTAGCGTAAGCTGTTTGTTATATGCAAATATTCTTGCATCTCAAGTGCTATGATACTTCCTACTTCAAATTTTGGAAAGCTGTTTGTGATCAATCTGATGAATTTTAATGGATTGATTAGCAACAGCTTTTTATTGGTAGCCCATTTTATCCCCTCCTGTGTGTATCCTTCAATGTTTGTTTGGGTGTAAGAATTGAATCATTGGTACCTTTGAGCTTCAAGTTTGATGTAGGATCTGAATGATTCATATTGAATTTCTTCTACCGAAAGAAATACCTGTTGACTATGAAAGGAACTCTTAACATGTCATAGTAGAAAGGTAATAACTGGTGACGATAGATGATTGAGACTAAAGTGAAAATTGAGGCTGAAGTTTTGAAGAAACTTGTTTTTCCAGTGTTCGTGATAATGGAACATGGTCAATCTGTATCATGTAACTAGTTCTATGTAAAATTTTAGTTGTCTTATGGAATGAACTTTTTGAGTTTCAAGCTACTTGGTGTAACCTGTCTTTAAATTGCATTTAAGTAATGTATTTAAGTAATGTTGCGGTCTGTTGTTAGTGTTATGTTGTGATGGGTCAATTACTCATTGGATCTGAAACCTTTTTTTCTGTTAGTAGGTTATCAGTTATCTGGAGATGAATTTCAGAGCATGATTAGTTGAATGGAAATAGATGGTTTATCTGTCTCATGCATTGCATTTTGATCTTTTTAGTTTGGTTTCTTATGGTCCTTTCAAAGCTTTTATATTGTTTTCTATGTGTGTCTTACACAACTTTTGGTTAGAGATCCATATTTGCACCAACTTGAAATCTTCTTTTGCAGTAATGGGTTTGCTACAGAATTGAGATGGCTATTTTTGGGTCCAAATGCTGTACTAGATGTGTTTCTTTCCTGCTTGAGCCTTAGCTTAGCTGCTGTAGAAAATTGATTTTACAGTGCGTTATGTCCTATGTCGTGCATCCTGTTGTCAGGATATATATGCTCTGTTTGTCACTTTGTCTTGTAGGCTTGCTTGGAAAAATGTTGTGAAAGCTACCTAAATATTTTTTGGATTCAGGTTTTTCAGTTGGTTATCAGAACATGAGAAACGAAGTGTTTTATTTTATCTTGTATTGTGCTTGGTTATGTAATGTTGTCTGGGAGTAGCTTTCATTTGCAGCAGATTTGCAAATGGTTAATGTGTAGTGCACTGTCCATGTGATATGGTAGCTTGTTGATGTATTATGATTATTTACTTAATGATGTGTGTGAAACTGAGCTGATGGTTGCATCTTGCGTTTGCCTGTGGTAATGGGGAGCAGACACTCCGTCGGGATGTTTACCGGGCACTTATTGTGATCTTGGTTGCAACTTGTTCATCTTATATGATGGTTCTTCATCTTTTCTGATCTTATATACAGACTATCATTGTTGACTTAAGTAGATGCTTTTGAGTTTGTATAGGTCATTGGGTATTGGGGTTATTAGATGATAACATCGGTGTTCTGGAAGGCAAGTTATGAATGTGTTTCTTGTGGACATGAGTTGTTTTATCGTTGCACCTAGCTCATTGTTATCGTTGCACCTCCTACCTTTGATTGGAACACCACTGGACGTGTTGATCAGTAATTAAGTAGTTTTATAAAATTCCTGTTCTCACCTATTCAGCACAAAATTCCTTAAGTTTTTTTTTTGTTTTTGGAGTTGTTGGAAGCAAAATGGTTGATTAGTTTTGGTGTTTGTGTGCGGATTGTTCTTAATATGGGCTTGCTTGACTGTGTTATTTTGATTAAAAAAGATTGTTTTTTCTTTTAAATGTCATTGCTTCTGTTTATCACCTACCCTTTACTTATCTTGCTGTTCTGCCCTTTTTTGTGTAAGGGCTGCAGTTAAATAAGAGTCTCAGTTCGTGCTGTAGGATTCATATTGATCTGTTATGTGAAATTCAACTAAGTTACTACTAATGTATGAGATTGGGAACTTGGGATCAACCTTTGTTTACTGAGGAGCTCTTTTCCTGTGTCTTTGGCTAATAAAATTTGGTGAATGGTAATATTTTAGAATTTAAGGAGAAAACTCTGTATGCGCTGCTTTTCAATGAGTTATGTCAGTTCTCTTTTCTTCAATTGACTGATTGTCTGGTATTAGTGCACTTACCAGTTTGGGCATCATCTTCTGTATGGATAAATTTCTTGGGTTTTTGAAGGTTGCTGGAAATATTTTATATGAGTATCTACCAGCTATTTATGAATTTTGACTTATCTAAGTTTCTTATCTACAAAGGAACATGTCTTGGCTATCAACGTGATATATCGCTGAAGTTGCTGTAGTATGATTCTATTTGCTTATGCATCTATTGATGTAATGGTAAGGTTGCAGATCTTTACAGTTGTATGACACCATGCCATTGTGGATTGGTAGGGTGGTGATGCGTTGCCTTAATGTAGACTTTGCCTTTCTGTTTGTCATTCAAGGTTTAATGGTTGCAAGTGTAGTGCTATTTGCTTGTTCCTTTTACATGTGTCAATGGTTTTACTATTAGATCTTTACTTCTCATTTTAGTGATGTTGCCTACAGTTGTTTTGAGAGTTACTGCTTGATTTTCATGGGATTATCAGATGTTTTAGTAGGTAATATGGAGATCTTTTTTAGTGCAATTAATTGAATGAAAATTATGGTACTTGTGCCCCATGTATTTTGTTCATCTTTGTTTGCTTTCCTATGACCTTTCTGAAGCTTTTACCTTATCTCCTGTGAAGTCTCTTCTATAGCTTTTATCAAGTCGAAAGGAAATTGTTTTTAGAGCTGATTTGGTCAGTATTGGAAGTGTGCAACACATAGCATCTTTTGGTCCTGAATTGTTAATCTGTTGTTTGCAGTCAGATGCTAGCTTTTGAAATCTTCTAGTTACAAGTATTCTTAATGGAATTCTTATATATCGTATGAAAATGGAACCTCCTCAGACGAGCTTTGTTTGGTAAGGTTGTGTTTTAGGTTGTAGGGATGGTATGATCTTTGATCTGCTTTTTACGGTTTCGTGTTCTTTAATTTTGAAGTTGATAACTTTTCCAAAAGGAATCTTCCATTTATTCGGGTTGTCAAGATTAAGTAATTTGATGTCGACGGTCAGCTACTGATGAATTCTTTTGTAGGAAATGCCTATAACACCTGTAGGCTGCTGTCTTTTGTTTCGTTTTCTTTTCTTTGATAGTGTTTATTTTTGTTTCTGCCCTGTGTTGTGTTTTCGTTTGACCAGTCAGGTTATTGCATTGTTTTACTTTGTCTTAGGGGCTTGTTCGGAAAAATGTCATGAAATCAAATAGGTTTTTCGAAGTATCCGCATGTATATGTGCTTGTTTGGATTCAGGTTTTTCAGCTTGCTGTTGCATGTGGGTTTCTTGTACTCTTCTCTTTACCTAGGTGTTTGCTGAAAGTTGAGAGCAAAAGCATAAGCTGTCATTTTCGGTATTATGCGTTAATTATGTGAGCTAGTTCAGTTTCACTAAATCGAGATGCTTATACTTACTATTCTTGTGATTTCTGTCATATATGTCCAGTGGTGCCTGCTTGAAGTTAAAAATCATAAATAGGATGATTTGCGGTCAAATGCTTAATGAGAAATCTCAATTTTGTTATTTTTTTCTTTTGCAGAAATTTTTAGCTATTTGATAGAAAATTCTCCTGACATGGGATGAACATGGGGAATGCTGATCAGTATTGAGTCTGTCTTTTAAATCACCTACCCCTCCCTCTCTGACCTTTTCTTAATGATTCTGATTGTTTAACTTGTAGTTGCATGTTCTACTGGCTTTATATCTAAGCTATATTGTTAGTTTTGTGGGCTTGCTTTGCTGCATCATGTAGTTTTAGATCATTGCTTCTGTTAAAATCAAGTTGATATATGGTAGCGCTTGAGTAGCTTCGGTCCTTGAGCTGTCAGCAATATCTATGATGCACTATGGTTGGAATTATGTTGATTTGATGCTTTCTCCATGTTAGCTGCTTGCTTCATTTGAGTTTGTTGTCCATGTCGTTTGTCGAGTAGATCCATCATACACAGAGAACACAGTACACCATAATCTTGTTCAAGGCTAAGTTCTAGGCTTCTTGCTGATGTCCATGAGAATGCAACCCATTTATTTTTTCCTGAAAAATCGTTGAACATCTATAATTCATGTGACTCGTGATTTTCTGGCCAGCTATAGCCACTTCATGCAATCTGTCACTGAGAAACCATGTTAGACTACCGAGTCATTTCTGGTGCTGAAACATTTGTACATGTTATCTCTTTGGCCCTGAAAATATATCATCAATGCTCACTTTAACCGAAAGTTTTCTTCTGGTTAATTAAAATACTCAATTGAGGCAAAGTTTTGCTGCTTAAATAAACTGAACTGTGATATTCGATAGCTCGCAGGTGAAGATGTAGCAGGTGTTACAGTCTGTTTGTTGGCTATACAAACTATACACCTGACAACCTAAAGGAGAAATATGGAGTCATGAACGCCACCTTCAATTATTGCTCTACCCTACACGGTTTACACATTAGCTAGAAAATGTCAAAATGAAACTGTAATTTTGGAGAGTAGCACGAAAATCAGGTTCCTTTCATTGATACTACCTTAGTGTTATATATGAGGTTTTATTTTAGTTTGTTTTAGATATTGTTACATCTTGGCATAAATTAATTGGATTACTACTTATTTATCGTTTATTCAATGTCTAGATACTACTGCTATACTACTCCCTATGTTGAGCGTGTAGTGACTATCGTAAGTTTTTAGAACAATAATTATATTATTGTGAATCAAACAAAATACTTCATATATTCAAAAGAGAAGTTTTTATTACTTGACTACTTGTTATATACCTCTTTTGGATTGTGGTTTTCATGGTTTATTTACCACTTTGTCCTTCATTTTGTTGAAATTAAATGATTTAATCACTATTATCCATTATAATCACCTTAAATTGTCCACTTAATTCTTTTAATCATGTGGTTTTATAAGTATGTTGATGTTTCTAAATTCTCGTGCCACCTTGCTCTGTAGCAAGTTAATAACAACAAAGGGTATCAATAAACATGATATCTATTCAAAGATCAGCTCATCACTAGTTTATCTAATAATTATATACTCCATCCGTTTCAATTTTTCGTTACCTTTTGACTTTAAATACTATTTATAAATCATGTTGACTGTTGATTGTACTTTATACGTAAGTAAAAACATATTTATATGGGGTCTTGTTTGATTCGTTTTGATTTATTCTACCAGAATGTCAAATTTTTATAATTTTTACAATTACAAAGTTAAAAATTTAAGTGTTACAAAATTTGCATTGACAAACATGTATAAATAAAAGGTAAAGAATAAAATGAAACAGAGGGAATAATAAAAATTATATCTGTTCAAAGATCAACCTATCACTAGTTTGTCTAATAAATATATGCTACTCCCCCGTTTTTTTATTCTTTACATTTCATTTATATATATTTACCAGTGCAAATTTTATAATGCTTATATCTTCAAATTTGTATTATTAAAAATTATAAAAACTTGATATTCTAGGAGAATAAATTTTCAAATCAAATAAGATCCATATAAATATGTTTTTACTTACTCATAAAATACAAACAACGGTCAAAACATAATCTATAAATAATGCACAGAGTCAAAATGTAAAGAATAAATGAGAATAAAATGTTTCAAAATTTGAAAAGTGATCATATGTTTATATTTGTTGTTTTGCTGCATTATTTAATTCTCAATTTGGATGGTCCACACGAACATGGACTCTTTCATCCAAAGTTCGTAACAAAGAACCGCGTCACTATTATTACTATATAATATAATGCTCTCAATTTCTCAATGACTAATTTCGCATTGGTTCATGGTAAATTTACAGGAAATATCCAACTTAGATTTCAACCAATATATATATATATATATATATATATATTATATTATATATACACTCACTCTTATTTTCTCACATTTCCTACATAAAATTTTTTCTTCACTTCACTCCAATCATTATTTAGTCTTCCAAGTCTTCTCTTTCTCTTATGTCTTAAACCACTTTTGAGTCACCTGAAAACCACTCTTCTGTCTTAAACCACCTTGAAAACCGCTTTTAAACCCCCATTAAACCACTAATGCCAGAAAGAGAAAGCCATAGTTGTGCCAACTATTGTTGCAGATTCATATTCACTTTAGGCTTAGCTTCTCTTTTTCTATGGCTTAGTCTAAGGGTTAAGAACCCTGTATGCTCCATTGAAAATTTTGACGTTTTTGCCCTTAACAAAACATCACCAAAATTTTCCATGTATAAGAACAACCATACAATTAGTTATGATTTGAAGCTCAATAATAAGAATAATAAGGACAAGGGTATTTACTATGATACCCTTAACCTTACATTTTATTACAAAAAGCCTAATGTTAGTTTGATCGCACTTGGAAATGCTACTTTTGATCATTTTTATCAAGGGCATGAAAAGAGTACACACCGGATTAATACCTTGGATGTTCGAGGGGTAAAATGGGAAATTCATAATGTTACCCCGCCCGTGTTCAGGGTGGAGCTGAACACTTCGGTTCGGTTTAAGATCGTGTTTTGGAAGACGAAACGACATCGTTTGGACTTAGGGGCTGACTTTGAAGTCAATGATCAAGGGAGTTTGGTTAAGAAAAAAAAGAAAGGGATTAAGCTTACTTCGGATGCTAGAAAAAGTAAGGTTTATTACTTTGGGTTGTTACATTTAAGTTTATTGATTTTGTTTTGTTTTTTGTAAGTTTTCCTAGATTTGATTTATTTACTCATTGTTTTTTTGGCGTTTTGCCATTTGAGCTAGGCATTGTTTTGTTTCTCTCCATTATGTAATAATGGAATAATTGATTGATTATTGGTTAAAATTGAATAGAGTTAATTTGAATATTCGCATTCATGATTCAATTGTCGAGCAAATGTATCATTTTGGGCTCACAAAGTCACAAGTGATTGTGCCAAAACTCTATTTTGCAATGTAAAAATGAGAAATTTTAGTGCAACTTTAATTGAAAACACACAAGTGTAAGGCTTAAAACTCTTTGCCAATTGGGCTTTAGATTAAGTGCACATATTTTTCTATGTTTATGCTTTGTTGAATGGCTAATTATTATATTAGAACTATTGGCACAAGTAATTGTATATCAATACAATTGTCGATTCATGACAACTACTCTCAGTATTGTTTAACAGGAAGTCAGGAACACCAACTTAAATTTAATCAAAGTAGTAATATAATATTATTGAATTGCCTAAAATGCAATGGCAAGTGTTAAACAAGGTGGATTAGCCTTGAACTTAACATTTTCAAATCGATCAATTTGGTTTTTCCTGCAGCTCTGAACTGAATACTTCATCTTAACCATTGAGAAACTTACCGTTTTTGCCCTCATGGCCCAATCGGAAACGCCTACCAACACCACCACCATACACTGTGTGACTTGGATTTGAAGCTTAGGGACATGGACATTGAGTCATTGAACCACTTTTACGATGCCCTCAACCTTGCCTTTTATTTTCAAATTAATCTAGCATGACGAGCTTCGGTGATATATAGCCAAATATAGAGTAGAGCTAGCAACATTTGTGCAATACCAGTTTAATGTTTTACGCTCTAACAAATGGAACCCTAAAGCTCCAAATAATGTTAAGAGTTGTTTTGAGGTGATGTGCATATTTTTAGATACATGATTGTTTCTTCATTCGATGTGGATTGGATCATATTATTGGAGTCATAATTTTGATGAAAACCACAGTTGCTAGAATGTTGGTCACTTGCTATTGTAATTTTATATATTGATGAGCTAGCTAAAGTCAATGATAATTTAAATTTGCCATAGAAAGTCATATTTCATGGGAAGTGTTCATGGCTAAGTCTAAGAAGAGTTTTTTTTTTTTTTTTTTCGCTTTTGCTATGAATTTTTAGCCATCCAGGCTTATTTATGCTACGCTATATATGCATCCACAACACTATGATAGGTGATGTTGTCTAACAACACAATTCGGATTTTGTTATATACGGCACCTGATTAGGGGTGTCAATTCGGGTTGATGATACATGTTTGAATTGACTCAATTGAGTTTGGGTCATATCAATTCAAGTTAGTTTCGGTCATTTTATTCCATTGGTTCGATCTAATCCAGTTAATCATTTCGGGAACAGATTAAAACAGTTTGTTACTGATTTAAGAACAATTTGGTTCAAGCTCAAACCATTTTGTCAAGAACACTTTAGTTCAATAAAAAACGGATCAAGAAAAACATACTTAATGAGAAGTCACGGTCTTTTTCGAGTTATTTCATATATTTGTCAGAAGTTCCGTCTATTTGAATGACACGTTGAAAATTGTATGATAATACTTATTATCAATTTGATTATATGTGTACAAAATATAGTCCAATGATCTTCTTGCGCCCGTAAGGAAACGCGTTTAGTTTTAACTATCTTGAACAACATTGTTGAAACTTAGCTTGTTTAAATATACAATGTGTCATGTTAATCAATTTTAAAAGGAAAATTATTCAGTCCCTAATTAAGTTAAGATACAATAACATTTTCTTTTTACAAAAGATTGAATTTTGGATGACTTTAATTTACTTTCTCTTTGGTTAAAGTTAGGTCAGGTCAATTGCTCAAACAAGTTGCTCTATATTAAGTCCAGTTCAGTTTGGTACGACCTTTTTTTAGCTTTTGCATAGGTCAATTATAATTTAAATTATTTTCGGTTCAGTTCAATACTTAATTGATTTACCTGTCAAAAATAATCCAGGTTACTTTTGGTTCAAGTCATTTTCATTTTACAAGTCATTATTTCAATTTCAATCGATGACAATTGAGTTAGCCCAATGGTTTCCAACCCAAAATGACACCCCTATACCTGAGTGTAGTTGATGTTGATCATCCTGCCGTCTAACACGTCGTCATAATAGATTTGCCTACATGTGGCCAATAATAGGCTAGTTGACTCAACCCAACCTTAACTCCACCAACCAAATGGGTTAGACCCACTCAACCCACAACCTAGCACAACGTAATCAAACTTTTCTTAGGCTGAGAATTTCCAACCCAACTTATTCTCACACCCTAGCCCAACCCGCTAACCTAACCAACTCTAACCCTCCAAAATAACATGTCCAGTTTATGATAGCTCAAAACAATTCCCAACCCATGATCCTTCACCTATAACATTGTATTCTAGTACATACTTCGGAAGTTTTTATCTTCTACAGTTCTATAAGTTCTATGAGTGTTCGATGAGTAATTGAGGATGTATTACATATTTTTATATAATACTCCGTATATATTTTTGAATTAATACATTTCTTTCATGATTTAGCTTGCAAAAATAATATATTGAATAATATAATGATATACTATAGTTTTTTTTTTTTAATTATTTACAAAATGACAGACATATATACTAATAAGTAAAACGAAATTCACTATAGCAAAATAGCAAATCTTGCCACAAGTCATCATTCTACTACAATTTCTCCTGACTAAATGCTTCTAATTAATCTTAAAAAATAAAAATAAAAATAAAAGAGAATTGAGGCTTTTCCCAAGCCTAACTGTTAGATGGTTCAAATAGATATCACATGGCACAAGTGTATTTATAGCTAAAAGGAGGGGTTGTATATGTATTGTGTATTTGCTGTATTAGTTGTATAGGTACATGTATTTGCATTAACTATAACGGGTATAGGTTGTTTTTGTAACTGCGTGCAGCTATCAAATAAACAAAAAGAAAGAAAAGTGCATGGTCCTAATGTGTCAACAAGTGTATGTATACCGTGACCACAAATTTTGGTTTTATTATTTTTTAAATTCTTGAGTGGGTTAGATTGTAAATGAAAGGGAGTGCCTCGTGCGTAGGAAGAGTCCAACATTTTAGGCTTAATTTTTTTTTTTTGGTCAAATTTGTTGCCGGTGAATATCGGAGGTTGTAGCTACAATCCGAAACATTTATATGGTGACAAACAAGTGCGAAATAATGGGTTTTGCTAGGATCATTGTGCAACAGTTGCATGTAAGTTCACCGCTTTCGTTGTTTGACTAACCTTAACCTTCACAACATCATCGGTTTTATCCAACTCCACTCCCTTATCAGACTCTGCACAGCGAAGCCGTTTTTGAGGAATAACCCGACCACCTTTATGGGACACAGGGAAACCTTTTTCGTTAACAGACTCCAAGCCACTACTTACGTACTCCATTTAATTGTATCTTCTGCAAAAATAATTTAATTTCTATTTACCAATTCATATGAACACCTAAAACTTCATCCACTTTTAGGACTTTGAACATTATAACAAATTTCAGATTCACATTCAATAAAACCCCCACAATCGGATCTACATGACGAAGTTACCAAACCGACAGAGAAGCACATCACAATAAATCGTCTAATGAAGAATCATGAATTCCAAACTGTATTCGAAATATAACTTTCAGATTTGCAGATCTTTATTACACGTCTAATGCCTGTTTTAAAAAACAGGAATTCCAAACTGCCTGAAGTGGACAAACTTTGTGTAACAATTACATGACAGCTCTTAAAACCCATGAATGATCACATGGTACCCCATTTAATAATTATTATATGTTTTTTTTTACCTTTTACCATTAATATATTGTATTCCATATGACACCACCAACCTCTTTTCGTATTTGTACAGTATAAAACGGGATTTGTAAATTCCCGTTACAACACAAAATTACGAAAATGAGTCGTGATATATTTCACTATATATCTAACTGTTAGATTTTTGTAATTCCTCAAGAGAATTACTTTGAAATAAATACTATGTAGAATATAAATATGGAGTAGTAAATTAGTAACCGTATTGAGGGCCTGTTTACTTCGGCTTAAAATCAGCTCAGTTCAGTTCAATTCAGTTCAGCTCCAGTCAGTTCAGTTCAATTCTTCTTTCATTTTGCTAACCATTAATCCTTAATAAAAACTTTCAGTTCAATTTAGCTCCAATCAGTTCAATTCAGTTCAGCTCCAATCAATTCAGTTCAGTTTAGCTTAGTTCAGTTCAGTTCAGTTGTTTTCAATTGAAGTAAACAGGCCCTGAGTGTTTGTCAATACATTACTTTAAAATAGTAATCATAAAATATAATTTTTGATAATATTTGTCCAATCTAGTGAGTATTGCTTGCATTCCGAGTCGACATAGGTTGAGTAACTATCTTTAAACACTTGCATGAGGGTGTGAGTGTGGGATTGAGTTCCTTAAAGCTTGCATTTGTACACTTTATTGCATTTGCATTCCATATTATCTTATGGTTGGGTGGTGAGGGTGAGCTACAATGTTTATATCCTCAACAAACACTATGTGCGGATTGGCAACTTGTGAGCTACTCTAGCTAGTCATTGACTCCTATCTATTGCATGGTTGGCTCTTTGATTTTTATTTTGGTGGATGGAGGTTGGAGAAATTTCATTGTTGGTATTGGAACTTGCATAACTCGGAATTGCTTAAGTTGGTTGTGTTTTGAAAAGTTTATGGGGTGAAGTCATTTGATTTATTTGCTTAGGGACAAGCAAATGTTTGGCTTGGAGGATTTTGATAAGTGTGTTTTATGCTATATTTTATCCCCGTCCCCTATTGGTTTTTGGCTCTAATGTGGTTCTTTTGAGACATTTCTACTAACATTTGTAGTTGATTTCTTTTAGTTCCTCTTGTGTTTGTTCGCACGATATTTGTGTAGGATTTGGTGCTTTGTATTGCTTTTCGTTCTATTTTGAGGTTCGACAAGTTAGTAGGAGTCATGACCACATTTATGGAGCTTTCAGAAAGCTAGGGCTTAGTTTTGAAGCCTTTGGAAGCATTAAAGTCGAGTTTTGAAGCATATGAGCAAAGACGGGAGTCTCGGAAGAATTTGACATTGACCTTGGCGCGAACACAATGGCCCCAAGCGAGATGCAGTGATCCCGGTCTGACCAGGATGGATGCTACTTTGGGCTTTTTGGGGTTTTTTTGACTTGTTTTGTAATTAGTTTTCCTTCGTTTCTCTGTCTAATTTTGATAGATGAGTGATATCTCGTTTCAATAATACGAAGTACTTAACTAATTGCCCCAATCACCAATTCTTAATTAATTTACCAAAGTAATTATTTCGTAGCATTTTTTGTTTAAAACACAACAAAAAATCAACGATTCACGACGAAAAATTTTTGACGGACATTATGTTCGTCAGAAATGTCTGACTTTCCGACGGATTTTAAATGCATTGCAATTTTCCGGTGAAATTTTAATTCGACCACTACAAGAAAATCATCAATTTCCAATGGACCTTTTGCAACGCAAAAATAAATTTTTGACGGGTTTAATTGTCGTCGTAAATTTCCGACCGAATAGAAATTCCGACGGATTTGAAATTAATTTGAGTCCAAAATATAGAAAAAGATAGAGGAGAGAACGGAAAAAGGGAACAAAGTTAGGAAGTCGGAAATTTGAGTCGCAAAAAGAAAAAGGAACAAAGAAAGGAGAGAGTATTAATTTGAGTTGGAATTTTGAGTCAAATCTGTCGGAAATTGATACGGCCATGATTGGAGATTGAGCACGTGTAGAAAGAGAGCCATGACATGAATTTTTTTTCTTTTACTTTTAAACCATGGGAATTATGCAGAGAAGCTACACGGGTGATTGTTATATGACACGTCCACAAATATCGATATTTTAAGTTTTTAGCATGGGGTGATTAGTGATATATTGATAATTGATCTAAATTTAGCTTAGGGATCACGAACTTCCAAAAATAAAATAAAAACCTTGGGAATCAAGTTTCTACAAAGCATTGCCTATAAAATTTTGCTTTCTACTCAAAAAAAAAAAAAAATTAACAACTAATAGTTTTATCACAAAGCTTCGTAATTTTTTTTAGAAAGAAAACAACAAAAGTTCAAAACAATAACACAAAGCCTATAAATAATTTTTTTTTCACACAAAGCCTCATATTTTTCGTAGAAAGAAAATAATAACACAAAACAAAGAGAGTAAAAGTCAAATTTGTGAGAAAGGAAAACAATGAGGAATAAGGGAGTTTCAATGAAGTCGGGAGTATATGTCTCCTACACCACCGACCCACACATCATCACCGTCAACATCCATTGCCAAGACCGTCGAGAAGGCGTTGTTGACACCGCGAAGTCGATGATGTTCACTGATTCATCCCACGGGTTCTTCCCTAGCCCCGGTGGGCCAGAGTTCGAGTTGGAGTTTACGGGTGCATGGAACAAGATCGAAGGATGGTTGCAACACATGGGTTTAGATACTTGCTGCCATGCTTACGTTATTGATACTATTCTCAAGTGTTCTGCCTACCAACTTCCTCCTGGTTGTTGTGGGTCCCTCTCCTTGGATGTCCACGTCGAAATCGATGATCAGTACTCGTATGTTCCCAAGCAGCCGCGACTACACCCGAGGGAAGATGATATGGAACAGTGTATGCGTTTGAAGAGGGCTTGTTTGTCACACTGATGGTATACGTGTAATAATACCGTTTGATTTTACTCAATTAGCAAGTATGATTAAAACAAATTTTTTAAAGTTGTATGTAGTTTTGCCTTGGATGTAATCAGAATTGTAATGATTGTATTTGATCTTTCTCAAATTATAGGAATGAATTTGAAATTTTGCCAAGATACGATGCTTGAGATTTGTGATGCGTAATATTCTGTCAAAAGATTAGGGTTAGGGCAAAATATCATGAAATAAAGATTTAATTAAGACAAATGTTCTAACTTGATGCAAAGATTTAAGATAGATATATGTAATTATCTAAATAGTACAAATAATGAATGAATGACGCTATGTATTAATTAATCACATTATAACGTATAATTACTAGTTCAATTTGTAAATTGGATTGTCCCCGTTGGTAAGTATGTTTCTTGAAGAGCATGTTGACCTCATAAGATTGGCTAGCATATTGGAGGATATATTATATCTTTGTGATATATTTGATATGCATAAGATATATTAGAAAAAATATTTGACAATATTTGACAAGATTTAGGAATCTTGATATCACGTATTAGGCTAGGATATTGTCTCTAAGGCATCTTATATATATATGCCTCTATTGTTTGTTAATTAATTCTCAAGTGAATGAAAGCAATAACAAAAGTTTTAGATTTCAACATAGCAAAAGGCTAATGTGGTCATGTGGGTGGCCTTTTGGAAGAACTTTTAAAAATTGGAAAAATAAACTATACCAACTTTAAATTATTCCAAAATGATATGAATTATGAAATTAATTTTCATAGAATGGTACGTAACCTGCTACCATGCATAGGTCAAACCGTTATACCAGTTAAACCTCATATTAGACACAATTTCAATGGCTATTAAAGAATAATACATTAACTAATCAAAAATTATTATGTAAAAATAAAATTGATAGATTAACCATCCCATTCCATTGAATCCCCCATTTTTTCTTTTTCGATGCAAGCAAAAAAAATTAGATTAAGCAAAGTACCCCCCTTACAATTTTTAATCACTAAGAGACACCCTATTTAGATAAATTTATCCCAAAATATATATATATATATATATATATATATAAATAAATACTTTTAAGTCACATTTTTTTTATCAAGTCACAACATATAAGTGTTAAGACACAGTCATTTTGTAAGAAAATCAAGTCACATGTATATGTTTTCAAGTCAAGATGAATGAGTTTTAAGTCACTAAAAAAATACCATTATGAGATTAATTTAGTAAATTTATCTCGGGGATTATATATATATAGAAAGAGGATAATGTGAAAACTGTTTTCACCGTGAAAACCACAAAAAAAAAGGTAGAATAGAGGTATAAAGGGTACACATAGTTCATTGATGACATTTTCATAAATAATAAAAAAATTGTTGTAAATGTACCTATACCACTTTAATCTTAATATGTACCGATTTAAATCTTATGTACCTTTTTTTGTGGTTTTCAGCAAACTTAAGGTTTTCGGTAGATCCTTACTCTGTATAGAATATATATATATATATATATATATATATATAATTTCCCCACTTCCTCCACCCATTTTTTTCAATGTAATTAGTTGATTAATTAATTAATTACAATAAACAACCTTTTCTATTTTGATGGACAAATTGCAGAATGCAGATAATCGATTTAATTTATATATATACATATATATATTTTAATGTTTTGATGGACTTTTCTTCCTCCAACAAACGATTTATTTATTTTAATCAATATCAAAGTGACACAAATTGGGGATAAAAATTTCAAATTTTGAGTTGTGCTGTTGATGAAGGGTTGCTATGGTAGTGGCGGTGGTGGCAAAAAGCTAAGTGAAAAAGGACATTTAGAGAAAGAAATGAATTTAAAGAACCAAGAGGGTGATGATGGCTAATAAGTAATAAGTGAAGTTTTTGTTTTTTTCAGTAATTTTTGTTAAGAAAAAAATACTACATAGTAAGTTTACTGATTTGATAGGTCATTGGTTTTGTGTATCATTCTTTGAAAACCAGTTTCATAGTTGAGACCATTTCGAAATAGACAAAAGTTGGAACCGTTTAAAATAAATCGGCTATAGTTAATACCCTTTGAATCTATTATTCTTTTATAGTTTATGTTTGAGAAACAAATAAATAAGGCTAACACATTATATAATACCTTTTTTGTCTAATATATGGTTTTTATTTGATATTATTCATGTAATATACTTTGACTTTCTTTTAGCTAGTTATACAAGAAAAACATGATACTGAAATAATAAGCATAGAAGCGAGTCTGTTACAGGTGTTGTTATAATGGTTTTTTTTTGTTGGAATCATAATTACCACATGTTGGGTGTGGTACATCTCTTTATGCCACAATATGGTTGTGGAGTAGGATATATGTTTTGTTACTTAGTTATATAAAGCTACTTTAGTTGGGTGTGGTACATGTGTGTATGTCAAAGCCTAGTTGTGGAGTAGACATTGTTTAATAACAAAAGTCACAACCTTTGCTATTATAATCTCTTCGTGTACCTTGAGAGTTATTTGTAATTCCTCTTTCACTTCTTCTTCTAATTTCTTTGTGTGCTCATCTTAATTTCTCCTAATTAAGTGCAATTATAAGAGCTTCTTCAAGTCTTATATATTCCTTGTTGAGCTATATATATTACTATAAATATTTTTGCTCCATACACCATGTAAAAATCATTGTTCATCTTCTCACAAAATAGCTAAACACAATTTTTAGACATAAGTTTATGTGACTCCATACCTTCACCCAAGAGTGCTCTTGTGTAAAGGTGGGGTGTTAACCTTTGTTAACGAGTCGGCAAATACAATGTGCACCCCGGTTGTGCCGAACTATCGTTTTCAAGTCAGTGGTCCTTATTGCCACGACACACCAAATATTTCTCTATTAATTCTGTTTCTATGTGTAGCCTTGAAAACACCCTTTATTTCCAACAAGTCTATAAATACGTATTCTATATATATCTGTAAGTTTTTCATTGTTGACAAATGAAATATATAGTTTAAGTGAAATTAATTAAATCGAAGGAATCAAAGTAGCTAGATATCCAATATCCGACACTTTTATACAACCTTAAGTGAGTGACGCAAACAAGTAATGCAAGCCCGCCGCCAACTAAATGCAAACATTTAATCAAATTAATTAGAAATTTCCCAATAATTGCTACATAATTAATTAATATAGTATATATCCATGTTGGATGGCTATTGCTGATTATAGTAACGAAAAATATTTCAAGTGTATGCCTCAAAGCCTCAAATTAATCCTAGCTGATCGAAGATTATAATTAATTATAATGTTCATGCATGTAATGATATATACGTTGCATACATTATTATTGACATTCTTTAATTTTTAAGTTGGAAATTATTGCACTTTCCTAGCTACGTAGTACGTACTCACATTCATGTTTAATGCATTAATGCATCACCTACTATATAAACTCATCAAAGAAGAAAGACACTACTCCTTAGTTTAAGTGCTTAAATACATTATATTCCCATATTTAGAATCTGTTGATGATTATGCTGATAATGACCAAGCTGCCAGCTCAGAGGACAGCTCACATTCTGTTATAACAGAATTATAACAAACTCCTTGAATCAAGGAAAGTTAGTTATGTGGGTCTTATTACAAACTCAGCTATAAATACTTGTAATATGAGCTAAAATTTTTTTATGACATTAATAATAATCTCTCTATATTCTCTCCTCTCTTTCTTTCTCTCTTTCTCTCTCTAAGTTTCTGCTGATTATCAAGATGGTATCAGAGCAGGTTCGTTGAGTTCTTCATTTTTCCTGCAATCAAATCAGCAGATTCTTACAAATTTCTGAGTTGTTAATCTGAATTCAAAGGATTATCAACAATTTCTGAGTTGTTAATCTAAAATCAAAGGATTATCAACATTCAGTTTTCTTTCATCAAATCAATTGATTGTTCTGGATTTCTGCGATTTCATCAATAATCTTGAGAATCCGAGCAACATTCATCAATTTCAATCTTCAAAACTAGCTAAAAATGGCTGCAAATTCAGATGTTCTTCTTCCAATTACATCTGATCCTACATCACCTTACTATATAAATCCTTCTGAGAATACTGCATTACCTATAGTTTCTGAAAAATTTACTGGAGAAGCTTATGGAGAATGGAAAAGGAGTATGATCATAGCATTGGCAACGAAGAATAAGCTTGGATTTGTTGATGGAAGCCTACCAAAACCAGCTGAGAATGATCCAAACTATGGAGCCTGGAAGAGATGTGATGCAATCATCATATCATATATTCTGAGATCTCTGGACACTTCAATTGCAAGGAGTGTGTTGTTCTTGAATACTTCTCAAGAAATCTGGAAGGATCTGGAAGAGAGGTTTTCACAAACTTCTGGACCTCAACTGTATTCTTTACAGCAATCTTTGACAGACTTAAAACAAGGATCATAAACTCCTATTATAGAGTTTTTCACTCAGATCAAGGCAATTTGGGATCAGATCAATCAGATGAATCCCTTGCCATCTTGTTCTAGTCCTGGTTGTACCTGTATTCAGGTTTTCTTGAAGCAACAACAAGAAGAAAGGCTAGTACAGCTGTTGATGAAACTGGATAACAAATTTGCAGCAGTGAGGACTAATATTCTTATGATGCAACCTCTGCCAACGATTTCTATGGCATACAAGTTACTTGTTCAAGAAGAGAAGCAAAGGCAAGCTAGTCAGACTGATGAGGATTTGAATAGCAGATCTATGGTGTTTGCAGCAGATTACAGAAGGAACTCTAAGAATTATCCTCAAGGATCCAAAATGACCTTTCAGTCAACAAATGGCAAGAAGTTGGTGGTGGCAGGGAGAAGGCCTTACTGTGAGCATTGTAGGATTCCTGGACATACTATCAAGAAATGCTACAAGCTGAATGGTTATCCACCTAATTTCTCAAAAGGAGGTAAAGAAGAGAAGGTTGCAGCAGTGGTTCATGCTGAAGAAGAAGAAGAATCTGCTGAACATGTTACTCATATTTCAGCTGATCAGTTTGACAACATTCTCAAGGCTTTGCAGAGTCAGGACATAGACTCAATTGGAGATTCTCAGGCTCACGTGGCAGGTACATGTCTATTAACTTGTTCAAATACAAAATGGATTGTTGATAGTGGTGCTACAGACCACATTTGTTCAAGTTTAGAGCTATTTGAAACATATAAGTGTTTTGATAAGTGTCCTAATACCATAACTATTGCTGATGGTAAGCAAGTAGTAGTGGAACACATAGGAACTATAGTTTTTGATAATGGCATAGTTCTGCAGAATGTGTTACATGTGCCAGGGTTGAAGTTCAATTTGATTTCTACTCATAAGTTGTGTAGAGATCTGAACTGTGAAGTAACTTTCACTCATGACAAATGTCTGATTCAGGGTTCAACTTTGAGTCAATCAGTGGTTCTTGGTAATCTGGTATCAGGATTGTATGCTGTAAATGACAAAACAGCAGGGAAACAAGAGCAACAATCTCAAGAAGTGGCAGTAGCTGATTCTGGATCAACAAGCAGGAGTGTGGATGATGTTAAACTTTGGCATTTAAGGATGGGGCATATGCCATTCAATAAATTGTGTTTAATAGATCCTATTTTTGATAATAAGGCAGGCTGTGAGATATTGTGTCAAGTGTGTCATAAGGCTAGACAAACTAGGAAACCTTTCCCTATTAGTGAGTCTAAGTCTGAAAATTGTTTTGATTTGTTACATGTTGATACATGGGGGCCATATAAAATCAAGACTCATGATGGTTTTAGCTATTTCCTCACTATTGTAGATGATTTTTCAAGGAATACATGGACATTTCTTATGAAAAATAAGTGTGATGCTGTGAAAATCTTAAATGATTTAATTGTTTTTGTTAAAATACAATACAATAGAAATGTTCTGTGTATAAGGACAGATAATGCAAAGGAATTATGTGAGGGTGAAATTGTTCAGATTTACAAGAAGAATGGGATAAAACATCAGAAGTCTTGTACTGATACTCCTCAACAAAATGGTACAGTGGAGAGAAAACACAGACATTTGCTTGAGACTGCAAGAGCACTATATTTTCAATCTAGAGTACCAATAAAATATTGGGGAGAGTGTTTGTTAACAGCAACTCATGTGATAAACAGAATCCCTCTGAGTTCTACAAATTTTACATCTCCATATGAATTGTTGAATAAAAAAAGGCCTGATTTAGCACATTTGAAAGTGTTTGGTTGCCTCTGCTACATTTCTACTTTAAAAGCAGGAAGATCAAAGTTTGATTCAAGGTCTTCACCTTGTGTCTTGATGGGATATCCACCCAATCAGAAAGCTTACAAAGTGCTAGACCTAGAATCAAAGAAAATGGTCATTTCAAGAGACATAACATTCTATGAAAAACATTTACCCTTTCACTTTGAAACACATAACAAAACCACAAATTATCCCATTTTCTTACCCATAAAACACTGAGTTTGATCTAGAAACAGACTTTGTTGTACCAGAACCTTTTCTTACCAATGATAATGAAGTTTTTGATGCTTCAACATCAAATTCCCATGAAACATCACAAAATACTACAACCACAAACCCTGAAGCACCACAAAACACCCTTCATGCCACTCATTCAAACCCACCAGTAGCAGCAAGGCAATCAGACAGGCAAAAGAAAAGGCCTGGTTACCTGGATAGCTATGTGTGTGTGACTGAATCTGTTTGTGATCACTGGTGCAATATAGTACAGTTTGATGTGCTTCCTGCTCCAAGAAAGGTTTTGATAAATAGAGCTGCAGAAATAACAGAACCAGCTAGCTATTTGGAGGCATCTCAGGATGCAGGTTGGGTTGAAGCCATGCAGAAGGAATTGAATGCCTTGAATTAGAATGGGACATGGGATTTGGTACCTTTGCCTGAAGGAAAAAAACCCATTGGGTGTAAATGGGTATATAAAGTAAAATTAAAAGCAGATGGGAGTGTAGAAAGGTTAAAGGAAAGGTTGGTTGCAAAAGGTTTCACACAGAGATATGGGATAGATTACTTGGAAACTTTCTCACCTGTTGTCAAAATGGCAACTGTAAGATGTCTTCTGTCCATTGCAGCAAGCAGAGGTTGGTTTCTATATCAGTTAGACATCAACAATGCTTTTTTACATGGAAATCTCACAGAAGAAGTGTATATGAAAGTCCCTCAAGGTGTTTCAAACCCAAACAATTTTGTTTGTAGGCTGAAGAAGTCCTTATATGGACTTAAACAAGCATCAAGGCAATGGTTTGCAAAGCTGAATGATGAATTAAAAAGGATGGGATTTCAGCAATCAAAGAATGATTATTCATTGTTTATTAAGAAGGAAGATGGGAAAGTAACAATTGCAGCAGTATATGTTGATGATATAATAGTTACAGGGTCAGATGAGGCAGAAATCAGTTGGTTCAAGGATCATTTGCACTCAACATTCAGTATCAAGGATCTTGGAATACTGAATTATTTTCTGGGAATTGAAGTGACTCACTTACAGTCTGGAGTGGTCATGACACAGAAGAAATTTACAAAAGAGCTCTTACAAGACTGCAATATGGATATCAGTAAGATGGCAAAAACTCCTCTGCCAGCTAACATAAAGCTCTTAGAGGATGAAGGTGATTTGTACTCTGATCTGTCTGAATTTTTTGTCTCACACAAGGCCTGATCTGTCTTTCTCAGTACAAACTCTAAGCCAGTTTATGCAGAAGCCAAGGATTTCACATGTAAAGGCTCTACAACATGTGCTGAGATATGTAGCTCATACTGTTGGACAAGGCATCATGTTGTATGCTACTAATCAGTTAACTCTGACAGCCTTTTCTGACTCAGATTGGGCAGCCTGTCCTAATACTAGGAGATCAGTGACAGGATATGTGTTACTGCTGGGAGGTTCACCTATTTCCTGGAAGTCAAAGAAACAGTCTACAATTTCAAGAAGCTCAAGTGAAGCAGAATATAGAGCTATGGCAGCAACAGCCTCAGAAACTACTTGGTTGGTTAGACTACTGATAGAGTTAGGAGCAGAAAACTTGCAGCCAGTTGCTCTACATTGTGCTAATCAAAGTGCCATTCATATAGGAAAAAATCCTGTGTTTCATGAACGAACAAAGCACATTGAATTAGACTGTCATTTTACCAGAGATAAAGTGTTGGAAGGTTTGATTGAGCTTATATACACTCCTACAGCAGAGCAGTTAGCAGATATTATGACTAAAGCCTTGGGCTCAGTTCAACATAATAGGCTCAAGTCCAAGCTAGGAATGTATACAACCACTGATACAGTTCCTAGCTTGAGGGGGGATGTTGATGATTATGCTGATGATGACCAAGCTGCCAGCTCAGAGGACAGCTCACATTCTGTTATAACAGAATTATAACAAACTCCTTGAATCAAGGAAAGTTAGTTATGTGGGTCTTATTACAAACTCAGCTATAAATACTTGTAATATGAGCTAAAATTTTTTTATGACATTAATAATAATCTCTCTATATTCTCTCCTCTCTTTCTTTCTCTCTTTCTCTCTCTAAGTTTCTGTTGATTATCAAGAGAATCAAAATATTACAAAAAAAAAAAAAAAAAAATCATTTGAGAGTTACAACTACTAGAGATTGTGAGTGAGGTACATATATTATTGTTATAAGTTTATGTACAACGTAAACTTGATTGCCTGAGAATCCTATGGCGAAGGCAGAACAAGGTGATTGTTACGGTGGTAGATTCTTATCAATTATCTTAAGCACTTCCATCTTACTTTGCTTTTTCAGTTGAAAATTTTTCAGTTTCCAACCTTACAAAAAAAGTCCACAAATAATAGCAACATCCAACTCGATCTAAAGCTAAGGAATTTTGATAACCAACCAATTCACCACGATGCCCTTAATATTACTTTTTTTTATTACAAATCTAACTTAACAAACTTTCTCATTGGAAATTCCACTTTTCCCCCTTTCTATCAAGGTAAAATTGGAAAATGCTACTACACCACTAGTGATATTTAGGGTCCAAGTAGCATCGTCATTGAGAATTGGACTAAAAAGAGGTCTTTTTAAGTCAACACGATTTCATTATGTGGTCAAAGCTGACTTAAAAGTGAATGGTGAAGGTAATTTAGTAAATAAGGGAGTTCAACTTAAGTCTAGAGCTGAGCGGATCTTGCTTTGGTGGACGTTTAAAAATATGTCCACCAAGGTCAAATATGGTCGAACCAATAAAAATGCGCCACCTATTAATTAAAAATATTTAATTTTCCTTTTTTTTAATACAATATGTAATATTTTGTATAAGTAAAATTAAATATACTTTAGCGATATAATTTTAATACAATAGTAAAAGTATACACTATGATGCAGTATACAGGATATAATACATAACGATATTATAAAATTACATAAAACAAATTATACTACTTAAAATACATTATACAACTTAATATGTGTCATATTCCCATTGGTTTGTCTATGGTGGACAGATTTTTAATTGTCCACCATAGAATTACTAAGAGCTGATATGATTATGATCAAGAGTCCCTTTAAGACATTAGGCATATTTTTGGGTGCCTTTTATTTTCCTCCATTCTTTATAGACCGTCTAGATTGTAGAATACTACTCAAGTACTATCTATTATCAATTTTATTTGGAGGCCGCCGGATGAACTTAAATGAAATTTTAGTCCAAGTGTTAAGTGAAATTGAATTATTATCAAAAGTAACTTTTCAAAAATAGGTACTACAATGAGAAGTTACCTTATCATTTCACCTCTACCTAATCGGTTTCATTTACTTTATCAATTTCTTCGTATTTCATTTTATCTAATGTTGTTAAACATAGTCTAAATAGTGGAAATATTGTTTTGTGTGTGTTTTATTGTTAATACCATGCCCTCGGAGCTTGCTTCAAATCATATATAGACTTATGAATGAGAAAAACATCCTTGATTCGGCTTCAATGGATCTTTGAACCCCAATCGTTGAAAAAAATATAAATAGTCTCATTAAAATTTCCATGTAAAAAAACATGTTTGATATATAGGCAAGGAGTGTGATAGTGCATGAAATGCAAAGAACCACCATAATTGTTGCTAGTTTGGCAACCAGTCTAAATGTCTTGTCATAGTCAACCCCTTCTCGTTGAGATTGTCCAATGTCCATCACCTAATAGTTAGCTCAAAGGAGCCATCCAACCTCTTTTTACGCTGAACTATCCACAAATTAAAGACTAAATAAGGTTAAAATTGGAAGGAGGCATACTTCCAATTAGAACATTAGATACATCTCTATCATATTTCATATATGTGACAAATCGCCATAAAGAGCATAAAATAAAGAAATAGTCACGACTTCTATACACATAACAACTTTTGTAAAATCAGGTCTTTTCAAACGGTCACCTAAACATTCCCTTGTTAATTAGTCAAGAGTCACAAAATGAGAGAAGAATAGAGTACCACCTCTAGTTCTACACTTCCAAGTTAAGAGATTAGAGACCCGGATAACCTAGGCTTATTAATTAAATGATCTATTGTCACTTTTATTCTCCAATATGAGACAACTCGATCACTAGTGGAAAAAACATGGGTTTCAACAAGTAGACATGAATCATCCTTAAACCTGCAAGTAATCTCTATCGAATTTTTGTCTCAAAGTTGTCTCTACTTGACCCAAACAAGCGACAATGTTCACCTTGGGTCCATCTTGGCGCCTGGCATGATCACCTGCCTCAGTAATAGCTAGCAATATCATAATCTTTAGTCTGGTAAAAATGGACACAACAAAGCGAAGTAGTGTCCCTTTAATATTTAATGTCTATACTGAAACTAATCTTTAGTCTTGACGTTAGTTCCATGTTGGATGATCTTACAGCAGATGATCTTACGCTATTTATTTTCGTAGTTGGTACGAACATATCATCACCTAATATGTGCTAAACTATAAGTTCAGAGAAATTATATATACACTGCTTAGACACATCATATATCTCCATATTAAGAACTAACAACATCAACAAAAGTTGCCTAATATTAATATGTGGGCAATTTAACGAGAGTCCCTCATGACATTTGAAACAAAATGTGAAAATTTAACCACCAATCCATGATAAATTTGATGTTTAATATTTCAGAGTAATAGATAATAAAGGGGAATTCCTAGTTAATAACAGTGATATGTTTAGTTAAACATATCACAATGGTAAAAGTGTGAAATTTATAATATTATATAATACAAATAAGTTGTAATATGATGTCTTTAATCTATAATACTACTCCTGTTTCATATTATTGCAATGATTAGACATTTTTCCTCTCTTCATTATATCAAATCGTTGCAAATAATATGAAACAGATATAGTATAATGATATTAGAAACTCGTGTAGTATGATATGCCTTATAGGTGATATGATGTTAATATACTATTATACTTCGTATAAGCAATTGTGATATGATGTATTATGTTGGTGATATAATATTAATACACTTTAATCATTGTGATATGTTTAGCTAAACACATCACTGTGATCAACCCGGCACCCCTCGATAATAAAGTCTTGTAATCATATGGTATGAGCTTTTGATTTGTATCGTTTATTTACTTGCACCTAAACTATGAAATTGTTATTTTTATCCCAAGTCTTTTATAGTTGTTTGTCTTTTTAAATTAATAACTTATCACATTGCAAGTTACAACCCTTGTAATCTAATTTCATACTAAACTAAAAGCAAATTATGAAAAACAAACAAAAGCATATTTGATTATCGTAGCCGACTCTAGGCATTGCCCGGGCCAAAATTCTAGTTACTACTTATTAGGAGTCTCTCACAAAAAATTGTCATAATTTTGGTTGAATTGCCTAAGAACTGGTAATGGCTGAACAAGGAGGTTGTACGTTATGGGAGCATGTTTTCGTTAACTCTATGCATATATGTCCGTCTTAGGGCCTGTTTACTTCAGCTAAAAACATTGGAACTGAACTGAACTGATTGGAGCTGAACTGAAAGTTGTTATTATGGATTAATGATTTTTAATTATGGATTGTTGATTTTTAACTATTGATTTTTAATTATGATTATTGATTTTTTTACGATGATTTTTATGGATTGACTATGACTATTATTTTTAATTACGTATTATTATTCATTTTAAACAATGGAGTAATGACATAGCAATAATTTTGATATTAATCTACTAATAATTTTTAAACAAAAAACGTTATAGGTAGTTTATATTTTATGAATTAAAAACTAGTAATACATCTTCATATCTTTTGTGAATGGTAATCCACTTATGTGGTATAATAATATTTTTGTAAACAACAACAATAACAATAACAATAATATGAACAAATAATATTACGAACAAATAATATTAGGAACAAATTAATTAGCAAAAATAATAATTAGCAAAATAAAAGAAGAGTTGAACTCAACTGAACTGATTTTAAGCTGAATTAAACAAGCCCTTACTGTGCTTTTTCCTCCAACCATCTATTGCTCAAGTCGACATGACCATTCCAAATTTTACTGTTTTAACCCTTGCCAAAAACACTACCAATAACCACACCATCCATTTCGATCTAGAACTACGAAAATTCCAATAGCCTACCACTATACTATGATACGCTCAATGTTGCCTCGTATTATTACAAATCCGACTTAACTAACTTACCAATCAGAAATGCCACTTTTGCCCCATTCAACCAAAGAAGGTTTGGTCATGACCAACGTGTTCGGAATGTTGAGGCCGTAGGTGATTGGAAAAATGCAACCACACCAGTTGTCACATTTAGGGTGCAGGTTGCATCGTCCTTGAGGCACGGGCTTAGAAAAGGCATTTTAAAGTCATAACGTTTTATTCTACAAAGAATTTGATTCTAACAAGTACATAATAGATTGAATCAAATAAAATTTTCCTTCAACAAAACTACTATCGTCAATTAGATCTTGCACTGTGGAGCATCTCCCGCTTACATCACTAGAATATACAACTTTCCTAGATAGACAATCTAACGATGTGTTGTAGCCGTAAGGATGATCTTCATCTAATCCATCTTCATGTAATCGGTAAAATAAACACCTTTGCTTACCCGTATAAACCCTCATCAACGAACTAAAATTTCCTTGAATAAAAAGATCTACCATAATTAAGAACACAAATAAACAATAGTCCCTCCCAAGGGGTAGGACAAACTCTTTCTGTCAAGGGAGGAGGTTGATGGACAAGAAGATGAAGAAGAACTAATCAATTATGAAACTAGTCCATGTTCAATAGTACAATTATTTTGCCTAAGAGTTCAACTATGAAAATGTGTATTAAATAAAATAACCATTTCAACAATGATGATGATGATGATGATTGTTGTTGTTATACATTGTTGTTGTTGTTATTAAAAAGTAGAAATTTTGGCTTTAATTATTGGCTTTTTTGTATTTTAGTATTTTTTTAGTTTCTAGTATTTGAATTGTAGTACCTTATGTTTTTTTCTTTTAATTTTGATACCTTATGTTTTCCATAAAACTAAGTATTGGTACCTATTAACAGATTCCGTCAAAAATTCCGTCAAGTGGGGCCCACCAACGACTGTATTTTTAATTTTTTTCACCTTTTCTCCTTCTCTTTCCTCCAAAAAACAATTTCTCTCTCTATATTATACTCCATTAAACGTTCATTTAACCTATATTATACTCAATTAAACTTTTATTTAATCTGAAAATTTTACTTCAAAATCCATTCTTTAATTCTCTACATAAGTGAAGAACAAACAATAATCAACACAAGTACACAAATTAGATTAACTACTCAAAAGTTATTGTTCTAATTGACTTAGAAGATTTTCACTTGATTTGAGGGTTTATTAAATCATTTGAAATTTAGGTTTTAATGATTTAAAAGTGAAAAATCCAGTCTTTCTCTTATGATAAGTGTAGTAACAAACAATCATTAAATAAGTACACAAATTAATTAGATTAACCTTCCAAAAGTTAGGGTTCTAATTGATTTGGAGTTATTCTATTGATTGGAAATGTTCAATTAATTTGTAAAATTTGGGGATTTTTGGGGTTATTCCATTGATATCCAAAATTTGGGGAGAAAAAATTAAGGTTCAAATAAGGATATTAGGGTTGATTATGAAAAGGAAGTTGTAAAATTAAAGAGATGAGTAAGAAAATAATGAAGTTTAGTTGAGAAAAGGAAGGTAATGACCTTAATTAGCGAAAAGTGAGCCCACCAAACGGAGTTTTTGACGGAAACCGTTAGTGGTACTAATTTTTGTGTTTTTTGGTACTAAAATTATAAAAATAAAAACATAAGGTACTAAAATTCAAAAATTGGAAAATAAAAGATATTAAAATACAAAAAAGCCTTAATTATCATTATAATATCATTAGACATAAAAGAGTGAACTTTGGTTCAAAAAGATGAACTCAAAAAGATCAGTCCAAAGGAACGTAAAACTAAACTGTCATTTTGAATATCATTAGCTAAATCAAAAAAAGAAAAAAACAAATAAATAAACAAAAGAAATGAAGAGTTGAACTAGGATTGTCTCAAACAATTTGTGGGACCTGTGCTTATTCATAAATTAGGCTTTCACCAATTGAAAATTGATAATTATGATAAAATACATGTTTTGTTTACAAAGGATAACATAAAATACATAGTAATCCTCAATCTCGTCAAGTTGAAGTCACGACCTTTCCATAAGAAAGAACATCAAGCACAAGTTTCTACCACTAAACTAGAGCACTAACTAACGTTATAGTAGTAGAAGAATTTGTGTATTTAGTAGATTTTCCATTTGGGGGCCCTTTCTATGGGCCCTGCGCTGTAGGACTTGTTGCACATACTAATTGCCGGCCCTAAGTTGAACAGTATTGAACTAAAAATAACTTGAAATAAACAGGTAAGCACCAGTATATCCACGAAGTAGGAAACATAATGAATCAAGAATTAAATTATATAGAATAGCTACACGGATATATGAAATATCACACGTCCAAAAAATATAGATATTTTATAATGGAGTAGTGAATCTCAATTTAGCTTGGGGAACAAGGACTTCCAAATTAATATAAAAACTTGGGAATCAAGTTTCTATACAGCTTGGTCTATAAATCAATTATTCCCCAACACAAAGCTTCGTAATTGTTTTTAGAAAGTACGTAGTAAATAATTACATATCAAAGAAAAGATAACAAAAACCAATTAAATTTGTAAGAGCGAAAACAATGAGGAATAAGGGAGTTTCAATGAAATCCGGAGTAAATGTCTCCTACACCACCGACCCACACATCATCACCGTCAACATCCATTGCCAAGACCGTCGAGAAGGCGTTGTCGACACCAAGAAGGCCATGATGTTCACTGATTCATCCAACGGGTTCTTCCCTGGCCCCGGTGGGCCAGAGTTCGAGTTGGAGTTTACGGGTGCATGGAACAAGATCGAAGGATGGTTGCAATACATGGGTTTAGATACTTGCTGCCATGCTTACGTTATTGATACTATTCTCAAGTGTTCTGCCTACCAACTTCCTCCTGGTTGTTGTGGGTCCCTCTCCTTGGATGTCCATGTCGAAATTGATGATCAGTACTCGTATGTTCCCAAGCAGCCGCGACTTCACCCGAGGGATGATGATGTGGAAGAGTGTATGCGTTTGAAGAGGGCTTGTTTGTCTCATTGATGATATACATGCAATAATATAGTTTGATTTAACTAGGAAGTGATAGATAATATATTTTGATATTATCTCGTATATTCTGTATATATCTTTTGTGTAATTATGGTAAACAATTATTTTGTATTTACCTATATATATTGATTTAATGAAATCACTCCAATTAAGGAGATTTACACAATTCTACATGGTATCAGATTCCTTCTAGGGTTTAATTTTTCTCTCTTTTTCCTAAACCCTATACGATCCTAACCTACTTGCCATTCACCACAAAAGCTGCCACCTATACCACCATGGCCGGTGATGATGAATTACCACCTCCCAATCCTCCTCCCTCACAAACTACTCCCTCACAAACCACCTTCCATCCGGCTTTTGCCGTATCCAACATCAAAAATCACGTTAGTATAGGTCTTGATCAAGAAGATGCTCAATATGCTACGTGGAAAGAACTCTTTCAAATTACGGCGTGTGCCTTCAACGTACTCGATCACATCGACTCAACGGTGCCACGTCCGACTGATGTTGATGATGCTACATGGAAACGTCTCGATGCTATAGTGAAACAATGGATATACGGAACAATTTCTCGTGACCTTGTTCACACCATCATGAAACCCGGGGCTACTGCCCTTGTCTTATGGTCTCGACTAGAGGAGATTTTTCATGACAATAAGCACACTCGAGCGGTTTATTTGGAGAAGAAGTTTTCGGAACTCAAGCTTGAACACTTTGCTAACATGTCTGATTATTGTAAGAAAATTAAACTTATTGCCGATCAACTCGCTAATGTTGATTGTCCGGTGTCTGATAGAAAGATGGTGATCCAGTTAATCACGGGTCTCACCAAGGGTACGTATGACTCTGTGGCTGCCATCGTATCCCAAGCCGATCCGACTCCGAGTTTCACAAAGGCGAGATCTATGTTTCTCTTGGAAGAAACTAGGCAAAACAAGCAGGAGGAGACCGACCACCACGCCCTGGTGGCCGACACCACCTCTGCCGCGCCGTCGCCGCCGTCTCAGCAGGTTGCCGCCGATCAGCAGCGGGGAGGTTCTTCAGGCAGCCGTGGCCGGGGTAAAGGGAAGAATCCTAAAGGACGAGGCAAAACCACAAAAGCTGCGAACCCTTCTAATTCTCAGCAAAATGGGTCTGCTAATGGAGCCCAGCAACAGGCCCAACAGGCCCCTCAGTGGGGCGTCCAACAGTGGCCTACCCCTGGCTATTGGGCCTCTCCGCCTTGCTCCTTTCCTACTGGCCCAATGCAGCAGCAACGTGGACAGGCTCCATCACTTCTGGGCCCTAGACCACAGCAGCAACAGGCTTATTTTTCAGGGCCTGTATATCATGGGTACGGGCCAGTCATGAGTCCCACTGATTTGGGGCATGCGTATAGTTCAATGTCTTTACAACCTCTCGACAACAATGGATGGTACATGGATACGGGAGCTACATCTCACATGTCTCGTGACTCGGGTAATTTCTCTAAACTATTTAATTTGAGCACACCTCATTTTATTATAGTTGGTAATGGCAATCGTATTCCGATTAATGGTTATGGCAATTCCACCACACCCTCACCTAATCCACCCTTTAACCTTAACAATGTCCTTTATGTTCCTAACATTATTAAAAACTTAATTTCTGTTAGAAAATTTACTTGTGACAATAAGGTTTCTGTTGAGTTTGACCCTTTTGGCTTTTCTGTGAAGGACCTCCTTTCGGGGACAACTCTAGCTCGGTGCAATAGTGTGGGGGACCTCTATCCTTTCTCAACACCTTCCGCTAATCACGGCAATACTCACCTTTCTCTTGCCGCCGTTTCTCCTTCAATTTGGCATAATAGACTTGGACACCCCGGTGATCAGGTTTTTGATATTCTTAGAAACAAAAATTTAATTCGTTGTAATAAGAGAAATAATTCTCATTTTTGCTATTCTTGTCCTTTAGGTAAACATGTAAGACTTCCTTTTAAGTCATCTCATACTGTTACTTTTGCTCCGTTTGACATTATTCATGCGGATTTATGGACATCTCCTATTTCTAGCAAATTGGGTCATAAATACTATCTTGTGTTTCTTGATGATTTCTCTCATTTTATTTGGGTGTTTCCTATAAAATATAAATCCCAAGTCTATGATATTTTTCTTTCTTTTCGGGCATATGTTAAAACTCAATTTGAAAGGAACATTAAAGCTTTTCAAAGTGACAATGGTCGTGAATTTGATAATTCCCCCTTTCACAAATTTTGTGCAAATAATGGCATGGTTTTTCGGTTCTCATGTCCTAACACTTCACCTCAAAATGGGAAAGCCGAAAGAATTATTCGCACCATTAATAACATGTCCCGTACTATTCTCTTTCATGCCTCACTTCCTCCTTCCTTTTGGGTATATTCGGTTCATATGGTTGCATATATTTTAAATATTTTGCCTTCTACTACCATACAAAATCGTACTCCAACCGAAATTCTTTTTCGTAGAACTCCTACATATGACCATATTCGAATTTTTGGTTGTCTTTGCTACCCAAATTTAAGTGCTGTTGCCCCCCATAAGCTTGCACCGAGGTCGAAACCGTGTGTGTTTTTGGGTTTTCCATCCAATCATAGAGGATATTTGTGCTATGACATTTCCTCAAATAAAATCCTTATTTCACGTCATGTCACTTTCATTGAAAACCAATTCCCATTCTCTAATATACACCATTTTAGGGAACATGATTATGAATTTCTAGAAAATGACACATCTGATTTTTATTTATTGGAAACGCATAACCCACCCCACTTTGATACAACCACACGGCCCACACCTACAGGCCCAGCTTCACACCATAACAGCCCACTGTCCAGTCCACCTAATTCACCCACTACCCAACCTTCCTCTCCTAGCCCACCTAATACTCCCTTGATCCAATTTGGATCATTTCCTCCTACTCCAATGTCTACACCTCAATCACGGCATACACTTCAACCATCTCACCCTATGGCCACTCGTGCCAAGTGTGGAATATTCAAGCCGAACCCCAAATATCAAGCCAATATTACGGTTCAACCAATTTCGCCTTTACCCAAAAATCCGAAATTAGCCATGCTTGATCATAATTGGAATATTGCCATGAATGAGGAATTTGATGCTCTTACTAAGCAGCATACTTGGGATCTTGTTCCTAGACCGGAAGGAGTGAATATTATTCGTTGCATGTGGTTGTTTAAACACAAGTACAGGGAAAATGGTGACTTGGAGCGACATAAGGCGAGACTTGTTGTTAATGGAAAGTCTCAACAGGTGGGTGTTGATTGTGATGAGACTTTTAGTCCTGTGGTAAAACCGGCTACTATTCGTACTGTTCTCAGTATTGCTATGGGGAGAGATTGGCCCATACATCAGTTGGATGTCAAAAATGCGTTTCTTCATGGTGATTTAAAAGAAACAGTATTTATGCACCAACCTCCGGGATTTGTGAATCCCAATGCTCCTACTCATGTTTGCCGCCTTCGTAAGTCTCTTTATGGTCTTAAACAGGCCCCTCGGGCTTGGTACCAACGGTTTGCTAATTATCTTTTGCAGATTGGTTTTGTTTGTAGCAAAAGTGATAATTCCCTATTTATTTTGCGCCATGGTGCAAATGTAGCATATTTGTTACTCTATGTGGATGACATTGTTCTTACAGCTTCTTCCGAAAAACTCAAGTGTGATATTATTGCATTCCTTCAGTCCGAATTTTCTATGTCTGACTTGGGGAAATTGAGTTATTTTTTGGGCATCTCTGTGAGCCGCACCAACACTTCTATGTTTCTTGGTCAAGGTAAATATGCACAGGAAATTATTCACAGGGCTAAAATGGATAACTGCAAACCAGTTGCTACACCAGTCGACACTAAGTCGAAACTTGGGGCTATGGATGGCGAACCTATGAGTGATCCTTCCCTTTACCGGAGTCTTGCAGGTGCACTTCAGTACCTCACTTTCAGTAGACCTGACATTGCTTATGCTGTTCAACAGGTTTGCCTTTTTATGCATGCTCCCAGGGAACCTCACTTTAACGCTCTTAAGCGTATTATTAGATATATCAAAGGCACTTTGGATCATGGCCTTCATTTATACAGATCTGCTCCTACGAGACTGATTTCATACACAGATGCCGATTGGGCGGGATGCCCAGACACTCGACGTTCTACTTCCGGTTATTGTGTTTACTTGGGTGATAATCTTGTCTCTTGGTCTGCTAAACGACAGGCTACTTTGTCTCGATCTAGTGCTGAAGCAGAATATAGAGGTGTTGCGAATGTTGTTGCTGAAATTTGTTGGCTGCGGAATTTACTGCTAGAGTTACATTGCCCTATCCGGCAGGCTTCTTTAGTTTATTGTGATAATATTTCTGCCGTATACTTGTCTTGCAATCCGGTACAACATCAACGTACCAAGCACATTGAGATGGACATACACTTTGTACGTGATAAGGTCGCTATTGGTCATATCAAGGTATTACATGTTCCTTCTTCCTATCAGTATGCGGATATTTTCACAAAGGGATTGCCACGACAACTATTTTTGGACTTCAGAGACAGTCTAAGCATTCGACCTCCTCCCGCTTCGACTGCGGGGGTGTGATAGATAATATATTTTGATATTATCTCGTATATTCTGTATATATCTTTTGTGTAATTATGGTAAACAATTATTTTGTATTCACCTATATATATTGATTTAATGAAATCACTCCAATTAAGGAGATTTACACAATTCTACAGGAAGTATAAATTATAAAAAAAATTGTTCAAAGTTGTATGTAGTTTTAATTGGCTTCTATGCAAATATATATGTAATGTAATCAGAATTATAAGAATTGTAACGATGATGTAGTTTTGGCTTTGATGCTTTGATGATCTTATAGCATTTCTTTTTTGATTTTTTAAAATTATAAGAGATGAATTTGAACTTTTGCAAAGATACAATGCTTGTGATTTGTAACGCGTATTATTTTGTTAGAAGATTAGGGTTATATTTTATCAATTGAGAAAATAAATTTAG
>PYUH01000238.1:4381017-4421487 GCA_016808085.1 Suaeda aralocaspica | reverse complement strand
CCGAATTTTCTATGTCTGACTTGGGGAAATTGAGTTATTTTTTGGGCATCTCTGTGAGCCGCACCAACACTTCTATGTTTCTTGGTCAAGGTAAATATGCACAGGAAATTATTCACAGGGCTAAAATGGATAACTGCAAACCAGTTGCTACACCAGTCGACACTAAGTCGAAACTTGGGGCTATGGATGGCGAACCTATGAGTGATCCTTCCCTTTACCGGAGTCTTGCAGGTGCACTTCAGTACCTCACTTTCAGTAGACCTGACATTGCTTATGCTGTTCAACAGGTTTGCCTTTTTATGCATGCTCCCAGGGAACCTCACTTTAACGCTCTTAAGCGTATTATTAGATATATCAAAGGCACTTTGGATCATGGCCTTCATTTATACAGATCTGCTCCTACGAGACTGATTTCATACACAGATGCCGATTGGGCGGGATGCCCAGACACTCGACGTTCTACTTCCGGTTATTGTGTTTACTTGGGTGATAATCTTGTCTCTTGGTCTGCTAAACGACAGGCTACTTTGTCTCGATCTAGTGCTGAAGCAGAATATAGAGGTGTTGCGAATGTTGTTGCTGAAATTTGTTGGCTGCGGAATTTACTGCTAGAGTTACATTGCCCTATCCGGCAGGCTTCTTTAGTTTATTGTGATAATATTTCTGCCGTATACTTGTCTTGCAATCCGGTACAACATCAACGTACCAAGCACATTGAGATGGACATACACTTTGTACGTGATAAGGTCGCTATTGGTCATATCAAGGTATTACATGTTCCTTCTTCCTATCAGTATGCGGATATTTTCACAAAGGGATTGCCACGACAACTATTTTTGGACTTCAGAGACAGTCTAAGCATTCGACCTCCTCCCGCTTCGACTGCGGGGGTGTGATAGATAATATATTTTGATATTATCTCGTATATTCTGTATATATCTTTTGTGTAATTATGGTAAACAATTATTTTGTATTCACCTATATATATTGATTTAATGAAATCACTCCAATTAAGGAGATTTACACAATTCTACAGGAAGTATAAATTATAAAAAAAATTGTTCAAAGTTGTATGTAGTTTTAATTGGCTTCTATGCAAATATATATGTAATGTAATCAGAATTATAAGAATTGTAACGATGATGTAGTTTTGGCTTTGATGCTTTGATGATCTTATAGCATTTCTTTTTTGATTTTTTAAAATTATAAGAGATGAATTTGAACTTTTGCAAAGATACAATGCTTGTGATTTGTAACGCGTATTATTTTGTTAGAAGATTAGGGTTATATTTTATCAATTGAGAAAATAAATTTAGGGCAAAATATGATGAAATTAAGTTTATTTTAATTAAGATAAATGTTCTTTGATGCAATTATATGAATAATAAACAAATTGAATGAATATGATATGAATCACATCCTGTTTAACCATATCTTTACCGAGATACTCTTTATTTGTTTAAGGAAACAATAACAATTAACAATATTATTAGGTTTAGTCAATTTTATTAATCTTTTATTGTAACCCTTAATTAGAATCAAATATAATACTAAAGTATTCCGCTATCATCTAATAGAACGTTACTCTGCAATTTGGGAACAAATTAAATTCTTAGTACATGTATCTTCATTATTAGATCCAAAAGTTAGTAAAATCAATAGTGCTGTACTGTACTTATCTCATAATATTACATCAAAAATACAATAATGTACGTTACTCCAAGCAGATTAATTAAGAGTTCTTTATGCATGCATGCTTTGATCGAACAACGTACCAACTTTTTAAGTATTGCCAAACATGTTAAAAGGATATAGAGAACTTACACTACGTTACAATGCTTGCAAAATAGATTTAACTTTTAATTACATGCTACAAAAGGAGACGACTACATATACGATGATTATTACAACCTAATTTCGACTAATTACTTCATTAGAAATACTACTTAATGACTAATTAATTAACTTAAACCATACAAAAGCAAGTTATATTGACAGGTTACACAAGTATTTTTTTCCCTTAGGCCTTAGCAACCCATATCATAGTCGGGGGAATATAAACTCTCTACCAAATCTTCATCCACGCTAATCTTGACAATCATCCCAAGAGAGTTATAATCATCATCTTCCAATACTTCTTTACTTTCGACGACAACATCAATGACACAATCATAGGCACCACCATGAACATAATCAAGTCTTTCTAATTCCTCTACCACCACTCCGAATATGTCAACGCGATCACTTTCTTTGTTGAACGTGAACATGGAGTATCTTTCATTAGGTTTCGTGTTGTCTTGATAGCATAGCACAACGACAACAAAGGATTCATCGATGACATTGTTCTTCAATGGCCACACATGCTCAAGCGCATAAGATTTTACTTCGACTCCATTGGTTGACAATGTTGACAATGGTTGTTGATTATCCATTATAATGTTGAGAGAATGTATGTTGATTTTATTTTGTTGGAGGGTTGAACTGATTTTAATTAGAAATTAGGAAAAGTAGTCTTATTTGGTGTTTATATACTAAGATATTTACATAAGCTAGAATCAATGACGTCCACTCCAAGCTAAGTAATTAACTTTAAAAAAAGAATAATATTAATCAAATTTGATATTTAATATAATCCCTTTCCTAAAAAAAAAGGTAATACTACGTATATTATTTGATCTTCCTAAATTTTAAAAAAAAATATTTTAATGTAATATCTTTCCCAAGTTTTAAAGAAGCTACGCGTAACAATTTCATATGCTAAAAAAACAATAAAGTATAATAATAATAATAATAATAATAATAATAATAATAATAAGTCTTGTATGGATCCGGTTTACATTAACTTTACTATGCACCTAAATGATATAATCATGTTCTGGATGATATATAATGACATTTTGGATTCCATATTTACCTTGTGAATGATATAATTATCTTTCAAACGAAATAATTAAATTTTAAGTGCTATAAATCACCTTTCAATTTTAAATAATATAAGAAACTTATGTATAATTTAGGCCATGTTCTTTTGGATTGAAACGCACCTGAACTGAACTCAATTGAACCGAATTGAACTGAAATGAAGTAGACTGAAATGAAAAAGTAATTATGATGGAGATGAGTTGAACTGAAATGAAGTGAACTGAAATGAAGTGAACTGAACTGAATAGAGCTGAACTTAACTAAATTGAACTGAACTGAAGTGCCAAAAAACTTGTCCAAAAGAACAGGGCCTTAATCGCTTTTCTTAAAAGGTGAGATGTACCTATAGTTTTTTTTCATAATTTTTAATTATTATTAGAAATCAGATTGATGAAATAATAATTTCTTCGATTATTGAAAGGTGTGTCGCTCACCTAACAAAAATAACCTAACTTTTCCTCCTAACTAAGTAGTCGGGCAAGTAAGGGTCGAATCCCAAGAGATTAAATGTTTTAAAGTGGTCAATTTTGATTCTACTTTATACCAAACAACTAACAATTTAGAGTTGAGATTGATTAACTATTCTAACACTAAACAAGACTAATGGATATGCTATGATTAAATTCAAGGAATAAAAACACCTAGAGTTGGGCACCACCACTAGCATAATTGACACAAGCAATTCACCCCAATTTAATCGACAAATTGTTCAAGAGAAAAGGTAACCCTGTAAAATACCACAAACCTCTCCCGAGTATCGATGGCTTCCTTAATTTGCAATCAAGCCTACTCCTGTGGAATCATGCAAATCAAATACTTTAATAAAAAAAAAACTAACTTTCTAACAATTCATTCATCCTACTCCCGTGGAGAATTTCGATCATGTTCTTAATTGAAATATTCAAATTCATCAATACCCAATTCCCATTTTGATAAAGTCAAATTCATAACAATACCAATTATCCCTAATCTAGTATTGGCATAAGCACAATCAATTAAGCATGAACAATCAACAATTAAATTGGGGATTTTAAAAATTGCTCAAGAATCAATCATGGCTTGGGCTTGACCTAACCCTAGATTAATAAAACTACTCACACATAATTGTTGAATAAACAAAACAAATATTAAAAGAAAGCATGATAAACAACAAATAAAAAGAGAATAGAGAAAAGGAGATATTACTTGAATTGATGAAATTTACCAAATCAATGTTGCCAAAAACCTAAAGTTGAGAATTGTTTGCCAAAGAAAACTAAGAAGAACTAAAACTTTTTCTAAAATAAACTGATATTGAAGTATGGCAAGAATAAGAATGAAACTCCTCTCTAAAAGCCTATTTAGATGCTAGGAATATGAAGAGTTTTCTACATCAAAGAAGAGGTCGCAATCAGGGTGTAGCATGTGATATTAGGCCGTAACTAGGGTGCGTAGTAGGCTAGTTTTTTGCTTCAAAACACTTCAAAAACAAGTGGCCACTACTAGGTTGTGGCAAACTAAGTCATTTCCGCAACCATGTTGTGGTAGATCTTCATGAGCAACTCTTTTGAAGCTTTTCACTATCATAGACACCTTAATTTGTCCTTCTTTGATCAAAATCCAATTCGCTCTACTTGCATCTCCAATAATCCTAGCAAAAACACCTAAAACCTACAAAAACAAAGCAAAATACAACCGAGAAGAGCAATAGCAAAGTGTAAAGCATAATAGCTCAAAAAGGTTGAAACTACGGGAAAAGTAAGATGAAAACACACAAATTTAGCATAGAAATATGAGTATAAAATGGTGTTGTCAATTAGTATAATTATCTATCTTATGAAAAATCATATAATTGTTTTTTAGATGATATAATCATATTTAGTAAAATTATCTTTTAGATAGTGTAGTCACGTTTTGGATTATATAATCACTTTTTGGATGATATAATTAATTATCTTTGAATGATATATTCCATAATCACATTTCAAATTTGACATTCAAATGGTATAATTATATTTCAGATATGATAATGGTTGGATGCACAATAACTTATTGTACACTGGGTCCATTATAGTGTTTTAATAATAATAATAATAATAAGGTCCTATTCTTTTGGACTGAAACGAAATTGAACGGAACTGAATTGAACTAAAAGGAGTTGAACTGAACTGAAGTGAGCTGAACAGAAATGAATTGAGTTGAAATGAACTGAAGTGAATAATAATAATAATAATAATAATAATAATAATAATAATAATAATAATAATAATAATTTGTTGGTAATATGCATGGACACAACAAAACGAAGTGTAAAAGCACTTGATGTTTAAATGTCTATACAACAAATAGGCACAATATTATAATGCTTAAGCAGACATGCAGAGATACAGTGATAAATTAGTAATAATTATTATTATAATTAATAAAAACTCCAATTTAGACTCGTTCAATCTAATCTGGAAAACGTGTTTTAAAAAGTCGTCAGAAATTGCTCTTTCTTACTCAAAATTATTTAATATCCGTAGTTGGTAGTTTGGTACGAACAACTGGAATTGAACAATTCATCACCTAATATTATCAATCACTAATATGTGCTCAATTATACTTTATAAATTGAGAGAAAATATACACTGCACTGCTTATACACATTTTACATCTCCAAATTATTATTAAGAACAAAAGTGATCAAACTTCAATTCGTGGGCAATTACTACTTCTTAGGAGTCTCTCACAATTATTTGTCATAAGTTGCCTAAGATTCTAATGGCAACGACTAAACAAGGTGGTCGTTATGGGGGCATATTATCGTCAAGTTTATTATACATGTCCGTCTTGCTATGCTTTGTCGTCCAACCATCAATTGCTCAGGTCGACTTGAGCGTTCAAAATTTTATGGTTTTAGCCCTTGCCAAAAACACTAGCAATAACCATACCATACATTTCGATCTAGAACTAAGGAATTCCAATAGCCGATCACTATACTATGATACGCTAAATGTTACCTTTTATTATTACAAATCCAACTTAACAAGCTTGCCCATCGGAAATGCCACTTTTGCCCCATTCAATCAAAGAAGGCTTGATCGTGACCGACGTGTTGGGAATTTTGAAGCTGTAGGGGAGTGGGAAAATTCAACCACACCAATTGTCACATTTAGGGTGCAGGTTGCATCGCTATTGAGGCTTGGGCGTAGAAAAGGCATTGGAAAGTCAAAAAGTTTTTCCTATGTAGTGGAAGCTGACTTAAAAGTAAACAATCAAGGTAATTTGGAAAATAAAGGTGTTCAACTAAACTCACAAGCTGGAAGGGGTATTAAGAAGAGTCCTTTTAACATGGTAGCCCTCATATTGTTGGGTATTTTCATTTTCCTATGGTCTTCGTAATACTAGGCCAGAGATAATAATAATAATTAAAGGTCTTGAATTATTTTTCGTCTTCTATATGTACATTTTATTTATTTTCTTTACTGCCATGCAATACTTATATTGGAAAAATTATACGAGTTTTTAAATTCGTTCGTTCAATGTGAAGTCGCATATTAATAGGCATTCATTCACTTTTGGGCTATAACTACTCTATTATGCTATTTCTTAATTTCACATATATCTTACTTATGATGACCATTTCAATCGGGGGCCTAGAGCAATTGCCCTGCTTGCCCTAACTAGGAACGACGCTGCTTCATCTCCTGACTTCATTCGTTTTGATCTTCGTTGACCTTGACTTGCGTTGACTTCATCATTTTGATTTTAATGCGAACGTTGGACCCTTAATTTACTACTAAACCAGACTTTTGGAGGCTTGATTCACATTACTCATTAAAAATTGTTATGTAGTTTCAGATTTCATGACCTTAAGAACATTAAGAACTTCCTTACAAGAAGTCCAGTCCAAATCTATTGTCCCAAATTTTGTGTGTCATCATGTGTATGACAATCAATCTCACTGGTTGTTTATAAAACAATGGTCTATTACTTTTAAATTTTAAAATAATTATCAACCAATTATAAACAATGGCATAAGTGACACACAAATTGAAACAACAAATTTTTTTTTTCTCCCTTACAAGTAGCATCAAGTTATGCTTGGACCCAAATATTGAACATAAACAAAACCTTATACTTTGGCAAATAAATTCACATATTGCACTTTTTTTGTCCCCACCTTTCTTTTATTATTATTGCCATATGCAAGATTGGTATTAACCTACACTATACGAAAGAATAATATTCCAACGAAGTAACAAGCCAACAAATTGCCATTTATGTCATTTTATTTTTATGCAACATCATTTATCTTCTTACTAAGATTAAATCAATTAAGAATACATTTTTTTTTCCCTCATCTTTCTCTCTGAAACAATGCCAAATAATAATCAGGCTAGACAACGTAATTGTTGTGGCTGCATATTCTCAGTAGGCTTACTATTGTTAACCTTATGGCTTCTCTTCAACGTCAAAAAACCCAAATTCTCCATTGAAAAATTCGACGTCTTTGCCCTTGCTAAAACAACCACAACATCTTCACACTCTCGTCACAACAACACTATCCACTACGAACTAATACTCAAAAATCGGAACATGGACAAGGGGATATACTATGATGCCCTCAATATTACGTTCTATTACAAACGTGACTCGTTCAACATAGTTCCTATAGGGAAAAATACCGCGTTCACCCCTTTCTACCAAGGCCATCGAAAAAGTTCTCATCAAGTTGGGAATGTTGAGGCTAGAGGGGTAAAATGGGAAAATATTAACAAGCCGGCCTTATTCAGAGTGAAGCTTGTAACCATGATAAGGTACAAACACTTACTTTGGAAAACCAATGGACGTCGTTTGGAGGTAGGAGCTGACCTAAAAGTCGACGATAATGGTACTTTAGTTAAAGGCAATGATAGTAAGGGTATTAAGCTTAGCTCAAATGCTAAAAAGAATGATATGAGTAGTTTTGAAGTGTTTGGTATGTTGGGTGTTTTGTTTTTCATTCACAATTCTTGGTAATGTTGAAGTGAAGGCTTGAAAATAATAACGTTTTTGTTTTTACTCTTTTGTCATGCATTTTAATGTGTTATTGCCAATTCTTGTCAACAAATTGAGAGAAAAAAACTTGTAGGCCATGTTTAATTTAATAAATTGGTTTTTTAATTTGTTTTGTAGATCGTTGATTGCTTCTTAAGTAATTTGTTACTATTCAAGCATCATGGTAATATTTTTGTTGAAAATTTTGCCACTATATTTTGTTTTATTCTTATAATTATAAAGTTATACTTAGGGCCTCTTTTCTTCGGTTTAAAATCAGTTTAGTTCAGTTCAGCTCTTCTTTTATTTTGCTACTCATTAATCCTTCATAAAAAAACTTTCAGCTCAAATCAGTTCAGTACAGTTCAGTTCAGCTATTTTCAGCTGAAGTAAACAGGCCCTTATTGGCATAGCCTCAAACTTAATTAGACTTGGTTAAGTGAGGGTGAGGGGTAGCTCAAGTGGTTAAAGCTTCCCCTCGATTTCTAGAAATTTTGGGATCGATTCTCACCCGGCCTTTGTGACTCCTTAGCACTAAAAAATAATAATAATAAAAAATTAGAATTGGTTTAGTTCGTTAAGACCTTTGCATTTGTCTTATGTAAAGACTAGATAATACCCGGTGTGCGATGCACGGTTTTTTTAGATTAATAAATTTATTTAAATCTATAGCATGTGATTTTCTTATAGATGGTATACTAAATTATGAGGTATATCATTCTTAACTTTTCAAAAGAGAACTAAAAATTAAATTGTAACTTAAGATTCCTAAAAAGGACTAAAGAACATTGTGGGATTAATTTGTTATTGAAAATGATATTTTTATGGGGAAAAATATATATATAAGTTGGAAAATTAAATTAAAGAAGAGGGGAAAATGCTATACAAAAATATGGGGAGTATTTATAAGGCCTTGGAAAAGAATCTGAACTGAACTGATTTTAAGCTGAAGTAAACAGGCCCTTTGTTGGGAAAATAATTTTTCGATCCCAAGATCTTTTGAAACCGGGAGGGAAGCTCTAACCACTTGAGTTATCCCCCACTTTCTAGGAAAATAATTTTTGAAAACAAAAAATATGTAAAGTGTTGGGAGGGAAATTGATAGGAGTTTTGGAGGGAAAATGTTGGAAGTGGGGATTAGTTTAGTATATGTAAAGCTCTAACCTCGTGCGATGCTTGTAAAACTTGAAAATGAAGATTTAAAAATAATAATAATTATGATAGATAAATAAGAGATATGAAATAGTTATGTTCAAGAATTTTCTTTTATAAATTATCTTTACTTTATCACATAAAAAATAAATGATGTAATATATATATATATATATATATATATATATATATAATAGTTGATGATAAATAAATGTATAAAGGTTTATTTTTAATGCAATTTGTGAGAAAAATTATAAGCTAATTACTAAGGGTTGTTGTTTCAAGAATAGCATTTAATTGTCAAAGCACATTTATTAGTTTATATGCATTAATTAATATATTTTTTATTTTTTTATGTAATAATTACTTAATAGGATTTGGGAGGGAAATGTGGGAGGGAAAATGAGTAGGTGGAGATTGCTTTAGTATAAAGTTATTAGATTAGATTTGGAGTGCCCGGGTGGATTAGGGGTTGTTGCATTGCTAGGGAAAATTGCTTGTTGTCACGATCGTATCTCTAGAATAGTTTGCCTATCAAATTATTTATAATCTTTAGTCAAACTCCATATATTAACGTTGAATATTTTATTTCGACAAATTTAAAAGTATTAAGGAGCTCAAACACTTCTATTATGTAACCTTTTTTCTCAAATAAGTATGTATTACATTCGTTACAATTTAATTGCAACGATGTGACATTTTTTATCTCTATTTTATGTTTAATTGTTGCAACTAAATTGTTACAAAAATAGTATAGTATATACTAGTGTTGAAACTTGTATGATGTACAAGCTAGTATAATATTTTATTTTAGAAGATTATTGATTTTTTTATTAACAAATAATTTTTTTTTCTTCAAGATCCGAAGAAATGTTATTGAAATAAACTTCATTTTATTTTATTACACTCATACTTTCAAACAATTTTTTTTTTTGTAAAAAACTTATCATGTAGCACTAAATTTAAACAATCTAGAGTCTTATCTCTTTTAATTAAGACAAAATATAGTCGTATGAGATCTTGTTGGGAATACGTCTTGTGTAGATTATTAATATCTGATTTGCATAATTTCTAATCTCATAAAATTAACATCTTTATTTACATATAAATTTATCTTTACAATATTAGCTTTTATCTTATTAATTTATATCTTTAATATCATTGGCTAAATTTGCTGATGTGGCATATAATATTTTTTTTAATCTTTAATATGATTGGTCTGATTTATCTATGATGTATGGTAATTGTTTAAATAAAAAAAAAATAATTATCTAAAACATGATTGGTATAGAAAGGATAGCTCCCAGTGTTTTCCAATTATTCAACTTTAGATGCTCCATATATTAATTTGCACGATTTTCTTTTCATAAGTAACCCGTGCATTTTAATGAATAAGAAATTTGAATCCCCATCAAATAAACCTTACTATATATATTATAAGTGAACCTCCTTATTCAAATAAGGCTTTATTCTCCTCATATTATTTTCAACAAAAAAAATAAGTTTAATTTAGCTCAGTAAAAATACATCTAGTTCATCAAAAATCAATTTCCATCATTCATAAATTATTAATATTTTCAGTAAAACAATTTAGTTCAACTCAATACGTTTAGTTTAGTAAAAATAAATCAACTTCAACAAAAAAAATAAGTTTAATAAAAACAAGTCCAGTTCAAAAATAATGTGACAGGATTGTTAGGATCAGACTCCTAAGTGATCCCAACAAAGGCCTATTTTAAAAACTTGACATGTCCTTTAGTAATCCCAACAATAGTTTCAATCATATTAAATCTAATGACATGATTGAAACAAACCCTTAATCTAAAAAGTATACCACTGTTATTTATTATATGCAACACTTAAATATTATTATGAGATATAAAAAATTCAAATGTAACATGCAATAAAAAAAGAAAGGTACTACAATAAAATAAGGTTAATAATGACATATTAGAAGTGTTGAAATTATTTCTAATTAGAACAAGTACATCAGTTGTCCTACTTTTGGTGTAATTTTTGTAGTGTACCACCTTTTATATTGGTTGCTAATAACATATTAATTTTGTACGTCATAAATTTTAAATTGAAAATTATTGTAAAACAAATTATAAAAATGGAAAGCAGATATGGACTCATTCTATACATATGAATCAAAACGAATTTCTTTCTAGAGGGTTGTGGTGTTCCTTGTGAAGACCAAAATACGCTTCACATTATTGCAATTTACTCAATGTCATACTAATGATATTTATATAAACAAAATAAAAAAAAATCATATATATAATTTTCTATATTAAAATTGATATTTGAATTGCTATAACCATAAACAAAACAATTACTCCTGTGACAATTTATTTATCCAAAGTTTAATTTTCCAATAAGATTTTTTGAATCTGGAATACAAAAATAAAAAATTAAGTACTAGGTAGTATTACTTCCAAACTTTTTTGTTTAAAAAATGTAAATTTATCAAATGCGTTCATCAAAATTAACGGTACCAATTTTTTTTTTTTCCCCGGTTATTACTAATTAATCAACATTAAAACTTTGTATTTTTTTTAACAAATTTTAAAATTTTATTATAACCTCACTCAAGGTTTGCATAATACGGTAGTTTATAAATAACTAACTGGGAGGAAAAAACACATGTTTTGTGTTTGTTCTTCTGCACGACCCACTCTACTGAATATTTTTAAAGTTAACAACTAGGCCTTGTTTACTTCAGCTTAAAATCAATTCAATTCAGCTCTTTTTGCTACTCATTAATCTTTTATAAAAAACTTTCAGTTCACCTCTAATCAGTTCAGTTCAGATTAGCTGTTTTCAACTGAAATAAACAGGCCCTTAGTCCATGTTCATGTCAATTTATTTTTGCTAAAATGAACTTATTTTTGTTGAACTGAATTTATTTTTACTTATTTGAACTTATTTTTACTGAACATAATTTAATTTTGCTGAAATCATTAACAATTTATTAAGGATTAAAACTAATTATTGTTGAACTAAACTTATTTTTTTTGTTATAATTTATCTTTGTTGAACTCAACTTAAGCAAAATTAAGACGAAAAGAACATGACCTAAATAAAATAAAATAAAAATTTATCCATTTATATAAATAATAAACGTCAAAAATCCTATAAATCATCAAAATTAGCAGACCCATGCATGTTTGCACCAGTTGATGATATAGATAATTAACTTCATTTTCTTTTGTTTGTAGGGAGTCATAACCCATATGGGTGAGTGGAATTTCAGGATCTACTGAAATCGGAAAGAAATTTCTAAATGATTAGATATCCCCCACTTGTACATCATTTACAAGTATTAAATTTATCAATTAATTAACACATTTTGTTACCGGCAAAAATGATCTAAATGAATGATTGAATGTGAAAGAAAATTATTAAGCATAACTTTTTTTTTTTCTCTGAGAGAAGCATAGTAAGGGCATGTGCAATGGTTGTAGCTAGGGACTAGCTAGCTTGCAAATTTCAAAAGTCCCTAGCTACTTGCTTAACTATTGGAACAAAATTGGACAATTAGCTTGACCTAGCAAATTAGCTTGATCAAGTTAATTTGCTTGGGAAAAAAAAACTAAGCAATAGCATTAAATGTTAGTGTAGTTCCCACAAGTAAGTATGGGTAATACCAATGTATCTAGTTTAACAATTAATGGCAAGTGGAGCATATTTTAATGGAAAACTAGTTCAATTGTTAACCACTGGGATATAAAGTAGCTAGAAATAGAGGATAATGGAATTCTCATGTGACAATGTAAGCTAATTTGACAATTTATTTGCCATTATACATGCCCTAAGTATTAATTTCTTATCTTTAAACGATGTGCTAAAGATACATGCTAAAATTAATACTACACTTCATCAAAAATGCGCATATGCACTTTATCCCCACCAGCTATCTTTTAGCAATTCCATCTGCAAGATTGGTATGGACTACTCTATACGAAAGAATAACTAACATTCAAAGCAAGCTAAGTAACAAATGTTATTTATGGCTTATGAACCATCATTTATGTTTTCTTCTTAATAAGTTTGAACTTGTTTATTTTCCTTCATCCTCTCTAAAATTGTCAAATGAAATGCCAAATGATAGAGAATCTAGACAAGTAAGGTTACGTAGTCGTAGATGTTGTGCCTGTATATGCATATTGGCATTAGCCTCATTGGCCTTATCTCTAGGGTTTCTCTTCAATGTCTTGAAACCCGCATGCTCCATTGAAGAATTCGACGTTTTAGCCCTTACTAAAACCACTTCCTCCTCCTCACCCTCTCGTCGTAATAACACTATCCTTTACGATCTAAAGCTTAGAAACCGGAATTTTAACAAGGGAGTTTACTACAGTGACCTTAATCTTACTTTCTATTATGAACCTAATTTGCTCAAGAGGGTCCCTATTGGAAATGCCATTTTGCACCACTTCTACCAAGGCCGTGGAAAGAGTACTCACCGTGTTGGGGATATTGTGGCTAAAGGGATAGAGTGGAAAATTAAAACCAAGCCATTTGTATTTAGAGTAGAGCTTGCAACATCAGTAAAGTATGTGTACCTATTTTGGACCACCAAACAACACCGCTTGGTGGTAGGAGCTAACCTAAAAATCAACAATAAGGGTACTTTGATAAAAGTGAAGGATAATAAAGGAATTAAACTTGCCTCAAATAATGCTAAAAATAACGACTTTGATCATTTTAAGCTGTTTGGTATGTTGGGAATTATATTTTTGATTCATTGTTCTTCGTAGGGTTGGATTCATTATTGTTTTTTCGCTATGCCCTATATTGGATTAATTATCATTTATTGTTTTTCCTCCATACTTTTTCCTTTATTGATCTATTATGCATTAATTCCAACATTTTTTTTAATTTAAGTTAACATTTGGACAAGTTTTTTCCTCAATAATGTACACTACTTTATTGCCTTTTCTTTTTCTATCAATTTTATTTTGTTGTTTATTTTTAATGATCCACAGTAATATAGTATATACTCTCATTCATCTATTTTTCCGATTATTCAATCATTAATTTTTTCTAACTACATACGTTAGCTATTGTTAAAGATATGATATGTGATATTGTCATATGATATCATATCACTAACAGTTATAAGTGGTATTCCCTTCGTTCCCTTTTCTTTAATACACTTAGACTTGTACATATGCTAATGCAATTGTTTGACGTTAAATATCTTGAACAAATAAGCTTTTATCATTGAATATTTTGGATGAATATAATGATTTAAAAATTTGATTTTAATCACCAAAAAATTTAATGATTTAATTTTTTTTAATGATTTTAAAGTTATAAAAAATTTAATTATAATTTCTTAAACAGCGGTTCATTGATTGTATAATAATTTTACTGTACAATAGGTGTATGGAATATTCATTCTATTCTCATTTTATTTGAATTGCTTGACCAATCTAATTAAGTCTAATGATAGGGTCATGCTAGTAGGTAGGAACTAATTACCAGTAATAGAAATTGCAAGTGTAAATCACTATTGACAACCATTGAAGATTATTTTATGTTGTATGAAAGCACTTTCAAAGGTAAACTAATCATAAATTTATTTGTCATGCCATATAAGCTTTCAAGCTACTCCCTCCATTATAACTTCATCCATTTAAGCTGATTTAATTTCAAAGATAAAAGCTTTTATCATTAAAATTTAATCAAATATTTTGAACAAATAAGTTATATATATGGCATAATAAGCTATATATATTTATTAAAATTTAGTTTTATAGCATTAGAATGTAGGAAATGCATGGTAATTTAAGTTGATTTTAAGATAAATAGAGCTAAAAAAGTATAATTCAAACTCGATCAACGAAATATAACTTGAGCTGATTTTATGGTAAGTAAAACGCAAAAAAGTGTAACTCCAAATCTATTGTATAATAATTATTATACACCAAATATATATTAAACTTTGTCATGAGAATATCCTAGTTTCTCACATTGAGATGGATAAGCAAATGTATCAAAGCTTATTTTGAACAATCCAGTACAAGTTATTTTTAACATTTTCAAGAGTAATATTTTCTATTTCTTACTTTTATATATTTACATTATCTATACCTCAATAGTTACTTGTAGAATATAATGATGAGAATATGATATAGTATCACCACTCTCTAAATTTTTGTTATAAGAACTAAATTTTTCTCTCCACCATCTTCTAAAACCTGACTTAGTTTTCTTTGTTCATATCTCGAGGCTTCCACCAACTTTCTTGGTTGATGGCAAGCCCCTCTTTTTTCTCTTTTTCATTAGTTTTTATTCTATGATCATAATAAACTAAAACTCTACTCTCTCTCTACTGGAGAGTTTTCTTATCTAGATCTTGAGTTGTTTTTACCCATATATTGGGTTATAGTTCTCTCCTTGTGAAAGTTGAGATCGAGACTATATTTTTCTTATTCGTTAGAAGAATTGGTTTGTTGATGAAGATATGTATGAGACTGAAAGAGATGTCAATTACGTGTTTACAATCAATCATATTAGATTTTAACCTGTTTCAGAACTATATAGTTGTAGACACCTATATTATATTTGCTTCCACTCTCCGCCATATGCAGATGATTAAACCGTACTACGTTGCGATATAATAAGTACAACCCTGAACAATGATTAGCTGACATACCGCTCAAGTTATTCATTCGTTGAAAGGAACTTTAATGAGATTTGTGATGATTTTACGGAGGTCTATTGATTATTACGAGAGACAAAACACACTAAGAGTAGTTTCGAATAATTTTCTTCAACTTTCTATTTATTTCCTATAATTTTATGATATTTCTTTGATTTCCTTTTTAAAATTCTAGACTCTTTTTTTAATTAAAGAATGATTTGAAATAATTTTAGAAAAATAGGAAATTAATTTTAATTTGAAAATTAATAAAGCGAACAAATACAACCACGTTCGTCGATATTCTTGAACGTTCCGTATAGAATATTCGAGAACTAGAAAACTCAAAACGTAAGAAATCTGCATAATGTTGTAGAGATTACATCATGATGCATCCAAATCTAAGTGAGGGCATAGTAGCATTGTAGACTAAGTATGATAAAAAACAAACCTTAACCCCTTTAATCACGTGGGTTATATGGATTGACGAATCTCAATCTTACAATCAAAAGGCGACACTAATGAATTTAAAGATATCAATCAAATTGCTTCATAGAACCTGCATCCACAAGTAGCTGGGTTTGCGTGTTGACAAAGGTTTGATTTCGTTTTACTATATATAAATATAGCTCGAATCACTCGACGAACTATAATTCTCATGTCTCTTGTACTTTCTCTCTCACTTACAAAACATCCTTCTTCTCTCTCTCTCAAACACATTTCTCAAACACAAAACATACAGAAATAATCATTTTCAATAACACTACAAAAAAACGAGCAAATAGCGACGGTTTTTTGCGACGGAATATGATCCGTCGCAAAAAAGGGACAAACCATATCAAAGGAGCACCTAATTTTGCGACGGAATTATTTGTTTGCGACGGAATAATCCCTCGCAAAGTCCCTCGCAAAAAATCGACAAAAAATTATGTAAATTTTGTCGCAAAAAAAATTAAACTAACACACACCAAATTAGACACTTCTTCTCCAATAACCCGACAAGCTAGGACCCTAACCCGCCGTTAAACACTTCTTCTCCTTCTTCTTCTCCTCTCAATAAACCCTTCTTCTTCTTCTTCTTCTTCTTCTTCTTCTTCTTCTTCTTCTTCTTCTTCTTCTTCTTCTTCTTCTTCTTCTTCTTCTTCTTCTTCTTCTTCTTCTTCTTCTTCTTCTTCTTCTTCTTCTTCTTCTTCTTCTTCTTCTTCTTCTTCTTCTTCTTCTTCTTCTTCTTCTTCTTCTTCTTCTTCTTCTTCTTCTTCTTCTTCTTCTTCTTCTTCTTCTTCTTCTTCTTCTTCTTCTTCTTCTTCTTCTTCTTCTTCTTCTTCTTCTTCTTCTTCTTCTTCTTCTTCTTCTTCTTCTTCTTCTTCTTCTTCTTCTTCTTCTTCTTCTTCTTCTTCTTCTTCTTCTTCTTCTTCTTCTTCTTCTTCTTCTTCTTCTTCTTCTTCTTCTTCTTCTTCTTCTTCTTCTTCTTCTTCTTCTTCTTCTTCTTCTTCTTCTTCTTCTTCTTCTTCTTCTTCTTCTTCTTCTTCTTCTTCTTCTTCTTCTTCTTCTTCTTCTTCTTCTTCTTCTTCTTCTTCTTCTTCTTCTTCTTCTTCTTCTTCTTCTTCTTCTTCTTCTTCTTCTTCTTCTTCTTCTTCTTCTTCTTCTTCTTCTTCTTCTTCTTCTTCTTCTTCTTCTTCTTCTTCTTCTTCTTCTTCTTCTTCTTCTTCTTCTTCTTCTTCTTCTTCTTCTTCTTCTTCTTCTTCTTCTTCTTCTTCTTCTTCTTCTTCTTCTTCTTCTTCTTCTTCTTCTTCTTCTTCTTCTTCTTCTTCTTCTTCTTCTTCTTCTTCTTCCGGCGGTCTACTCTTCTTCCGGCGGTCTCCTCTGGTAATTTCTCACTTCTTTTTTGTTGTCATTTTTTTTATTAAACACTTTTTTTTTTTGATTTTTCAATCGTTTTTGATTTTTTTATAATCCTGGTACTTTGGATTGTTTTGACTATCGTACGTAAATGCATCCTACATGTCTTCCCTCCTTTATGCATGGTTTTGTTTGTTGTATTTAAATTAATTTCTATCACGATGAGTATAATTTATAAATATCGACTAATGAAGGCTTGGTTAATTTTAACATGGCTTAGGTGGCTAGTAATTGTTTTTAATCATGTTTTCATATTGTTTCCATTCTATTATTGATTTCACAATCTTGTTCGATCATGCTTTATTGATTTCAGCACCTTATTCATGTTTAAATAAGACTATAATTGCATGTTCTCACATAAAGTAAGACAATTATGGACATAAGTAACTAGTTACCTTAAACATGATTAATCTAAAGATCGCCAAATTCTAATATTTTATGTATTGCATTTATCAACCTCAACTAGTAAATTCCTTTATTTATGCGGCTTTTCGGGCTTTTAGTACGGACATTTATTTTGTCTTTACTCTCGTCCCCAAATTAATCTATGATGAAGTGAAAGACTTAATTATGAAGTCAGTTTGCCTTCAAGATAGATAAACGAGTTCCGTGGGCTTCCGAATAAAATATGGTGATGACTTCTTTACTTGAGTTTTTACAGTTTCTCTAAGCAAAAGATACTCACACTATGTAAAAAGATATTTAATGACTTGATTTTGCGGACCCCTATGGTCATGGGTCCATGACAACAGTTTGAAAATTCCCTTCGTTGAAAGCTGCATGGTGCATCCATCTGAAAGAGATATTTATCGGTGTCAGATTTCGTCTACAACGATAACAGTTGCAAAATTGACATATTGTTTCATGTGGGCCTTTTGTTTTGATCTTTTTCTGTAGTTGTCGTATTATTTTCATTAGTGAACTAAATCAATTAGGAAAAAAATACCTTTACTTTTAGTAATTCAACTATTCAAGCTAGAACTAAAAAAAACATTCACTTATATTTATTTATGTTTTGATAATTTTAAAAAAAAATTCTCAGTTTTTTACAATTTTAAAAGAAGGTTCAGAGTGAGGATTTAATGAGTGGTAGGGTAAGTGGATCGAGGCAAGGATAGATAACCTCATGTGATGTAGCGGGGATAAATTTTATCGATATAGAGATGAAGATAGAATTCAAACCCGAACGAGAATAAAAATATGAGACATTAACGGAAACAAAAATGACAAAATCCACCTCACCCTACCTAGCCCAATAACATCCCTTGTGACAAATTCGAGCATTGTTTCCTAAAAAAACTATAAACCCCTCCAAAACCTTTCACAATTCATTCCTAGTTAGGAGGGGTTAGAAAGCAAGGAAATGCCCCGCATAAAAGTGAAGAATCTCAGCTCACTCTTTGGCTCCGCCGTCAAAGCCACCACCACAACCACTGCCGCCGCCGCAACCACCACTAAAAAGAAATTACGATCACTACCCTCACAACCACCGCCTTCTTCAGGGGTAAAATCGTCTTTGCGCAAACAACGTCCTTCTGTAACTCACCACTCTACTTCCTCTTCCTTCAACGAAGGTCCTCTTTTATTCCCTCACTCTCTCATTTTATTTTAGTTTTACTTTTGTAATAATCATTTTTGCTTAATTTATTCTTGATTTTTTTTGTAATTTTTTTTTAATTTCGGCGTTATTTACTTAATATTGTAATATTGATGAAATATTCTTTTGTTATTTTGATTGTGAATTTGCACAAATTTTTTTACTTTAGTAGTGTAATTTGTAAAGGTTGATTATTAAAATTAAAATGATTATGATTATGAATTTATGATGGTGATGAAGTATTTATATGGAGTTTTGTTATGCTGTACTTGTGATTAAGTGTTATTGTGAATTTAGAATTCGGCTGCATTGGTTGTTTTAATTCGCCGTGTTTATATTGTCGAATTGGGCTGCATTCCTGTATATAATTCTATTAGATGATGATTGGAAGGGTTGTGTTGTAAGGTTACGACATCCGAGATTAGAGCTAAGGTGATGGATATTGTAAGAACCAAGAAGTCATACATAAGCTATAGTATGTTACTGAAAGAATTGGCCTGTAGAATTCCATAGATGATAAGTAGTATAGTGCCGAGTACCAAGTGCCAAGTGCCGGTTTTCATCTGTGAATGTTAAGTATCATTTGGGGTTATTAGGGTGTTGTGAAGACTCTAGGTGACTTGTTACATCCTTTTGTGGCAGACTTCCGCAGAGGTGGGGCATTAGCGTATAATTTATCACTGATACTGTGAAAGTGTTAACTAGTAGATTTCTTGATGTTAAGTGGCAAAGTATGGAGTGCCTATGTGTCTCTTGGATGTCTATTATCTTCTGGTCTGTTGGAGTTATATGAAGAGTACATGACTCTAGGTGACTTACGTTATTGGGAAATTGTCATTATTACCTTGTTGTGGTGGACTTCTGCAGAGACGGGAAGTTGGTGCAAGTCTGTTTGGTTTGTTTGCATGATAAGTAATAGTCGAGTGCTGGACTTAGTGATGCCATGACTGGCGTTCTTTTTTTGTTCTGATCTAATCAAGCATATCATATTAGAAGCTATGATATTGTTACAATGCTTGTAATTATTCAAGTCTTATTCTTTCTGCAGGGGATTTGACGAATCAAACAACGCATGATATATCTTCAATATTGTGTGGTATGTTCTTTAATCTAAGTCCAGTTGTGATTTAATTCATTTACTTTTGTTAATTGAATTATTGTTTTCACCAGAAGTTTGATTTGGCCAATATCCGCCATTCCCTCCATTAGCTATATGTTAATAGGAAATCATTACTATCTGCAATCTGTCATTCTATCCATTTAGATCCTTAATTACAGTATTAACTGCTACAATCCATTATTAAAGCGTTGTGTGCTTTTATACTAGTGAGTTCCATTTTATAATATACTTTATATTCATGTTTTGTGTGTTACTTTATTGGTGAGATTTTTTATAAAAGTACAAACTAATATGCTTAAGTTTTCATGTGTGATAAAGAAATGTTTCAAAACTCTTGAATTGTAATGATGAAGTAGAAGATGTCCAACCTATCATAAATGATGTGAAGTGCAATGTAGGTGAGAAGCTATTGCTGTGATCCAGTTGGCCACCATGGCTGGAATGAGTTTCTTGTGGTCTTCCCTTACATTGCCATTTAAAAAGAAATATATTGACCCCTCCCCCAGTCTATTTTTTCTGATGTGTGTGTAAAAAGTTATAATTTTGTTTTACCACGTTGCAATCTCTGTTCTAATACCTTTTGTATTTTAGGTCCTGTGGACTGGGGTATTGATGAGTCATCAGACTCTGAAGAATCTATTGATGACAACGCAATAGAAGATGATTCTGATTTGCCTTGGTTTTCAAACTTGTTTAATAGCAGTACATCATTACGTCGTAAGGAGTTATCCCGGGATCGGAAGAATAAATGGGTCTTCAAGAACACCCAAAAACAACGTTTTGATAAGCTGCTTAATATGTGCTTGGATCAAGTGGGATCGGGTTCAACATTTGAGGTGTTACTTAAATTAGGTCGTGGGACAGGTTTGAAAGAGTATCATGCTTTTATAAAAGGTTGCATAGAGACAGCTAGAAATAGCAAAGATGAAAAGGTCCAGGCACAACAGATTTTGGAGGCATACAGGGTGCTCCAATTGATGAAGGAGCGGGGTTTTCCAATAGTTGAAGATGCATTTGGCCCATTTTTTATGTATCTGATTGAGATGCATATGAGTGAACAATTTTTAATACTTCTTGAGATTGTGAAAGAAGAAGATCTTAGTTTACATCCACGGTTAGGCTACTATGAGATGCTTTTTTGGATTGAGATGAATAATGAAGAAAAGGTTCAAGAGCTTTGCCAGCTTATTGCTACTGGTGAGAGTGAAATGGGCTCCTTACTGCATGGTGAGCATCTTCCGTACTTCAACATAATCTGCATTTTGGTGTTTTGTCTGATTTTGACTGCTTTACTATGTTGCCATTGTGGAATTTTCTTATCAATCAATTGAAGCCTTAGTCCCATAATTGGGGTCGGCTATATGAACCAAAATTAATCATCTATGTGGTCATCCACATAAATTTTCCTCCTCCATCCCCTGTGATCGAGAACCTTCCTTCTCCTTGAAATCCAAAAAGCTTCATGTCTTTTCTTACTCATTTGCGTATGGATGTGACATTTGTGAAAGGAACTCTTTTCTGCTTGAGCACATTGGTTATTATAAATCTTTTTGATGACCCCTATAAGGATACTGACTTCACTGTTGGAGTATGTATAATGGACTTCATCAGGAATTTTTATATTGTGCTTAACGTCTTTCTGTCCCCTATCTTTGTTACCGTTGCATGTATTTTGCAACTTTTGTCATTGTTGCTGTCATCTAATGGTCACAATCATGTTACCACCGAAATCAAGAAGCTCCCTGATTATTATATGTGCATGTTTTTCTGTGTAATGACTGATCAAAATCGATTGCACCACTGTTTTGTTTTAAGTGATTTTATATCTTTAGGTGTATTCTATTACAGTAACTCAGGGACATGATTACTGTATCTTTTGAAGGCTTTGCAATGATGAGATATCTTAATCTCCAATTCTCCTTGCCAAGGTGCTTCCCCGTAGATTCTTATAACCTAATGTTTTGCCTTGTGTTGCAGAAAATTACTTGTTGGCACTGTGTGAAAGAGATAAGAAGAAAGAGCTTCTTCAGCTGCTGGAAATCGTAGACATAAGCAAGGTTTCATCATTAGATAATGTAGCTGTCATTTTCAGATCTCTTGGGCGGCTATCACTGGAAACTTTTGCAGAGTTATTTATCTTGGTGCTGAAAGATTGTGGTATGTTTTAGTGGAATCACATTTCGGTTGTCTCATTCTGTGTGTTCCTTTTTTGTTTTGTTTTCACTATTTCAAGAAGTTGAATAATGATTCTAAGTGATGTTTGTATTTTTGTCATGGAATTTGATTGCTTTAGTTGATTAAACTTATAGAAACCAGCAAATGTCAGTTATTAAACACCTATATTTGGCCACTTCCTTAGAATTTAGAAGTATTACTCTTTTGGGGTAATCTGAGTTTTTCAATGTTTCCTTTTCACTCTTTGATGAATCAAATTGTTTCTGTAATGACCTTGTATCGTTAATATGTGCATTACCAATAAAGCGTATAGCAGACAAGAGATGGAGGGAAAAAATCATGTTGCCATCCCAGTCAAGTATAATTGATCCCTTTTCAAGTTGGTATGATAGAGTATGCTATTTTCTTAGCCTTGCATTGATGAGCTCAGCAGCTTGATCTTCATGAGTCCATGACATTTGCTGATTTGTCGGTCTTCATGACAGTAGTATTTTTTTTTTCTTTCTCCCATTGTTTTATTTTAATCCTACTTTGTGTATTTTTCTCACTCTGTCTTTTGTATTTGCTTTAGTTGACCATAATCTTGTTGGAAATTGTAAAATTTACAATGTAAAAAAATAGATGGCTTGATACATCTTGAAGTATATTTGCCTGATAGAAAATTGAATGGTTTTATAGTTTTTACTAATATAGTAAGCAGTCAAAAGGTTCTATCCGACCAAAGGATAATATGCGTGTAGTGAGTAGAGGACCAAAATATATCCCCTGATGTATGAGTTCTGAGGAAATTAGTGCTTGAAGCATCCTCTAATTCATGCAGTAGTTATGAGAGCTCTCTAATGCTGTTAAGTGGTAACTGATTGCAATTCTAGGTATTGCATTCAGGAATGGATGAAGCCTGGATGCTAGATCTCAATTTTCATATAAATCTATAAGTGACTGGCTCACTTTGTGGTTTATAACACTTTGAACGCAGTTCACAAGTTATGGAATTTTGCTGCAATCTGCAAATGCTAGCTTGCTAGTTGATTTGTGTCTTCTATTTTTCGTCTTTGGTCAGCTAAAAACTTGTCGTTTTTTGACTTTCGGAATTTTGGCAGGTCATGGGGCTCAAAGTATTTCAGATTTGATTTATTTCTATGCTTCTAGCTTGAAAAACACAGCGGTGAGGAATTTCTCATGCATTTTCTGGTAATTTCCTTGTGTTCATCATTTGTGCTGTTGCATTTTTTTGTCCGTGGAGTAGTGGACGACTTTATGCTGATACTGATAATTTGTAGAACTGTGAAGTCCTTTTTCTTTCCCTTGAATCAGAGATCTGGGAGTACTATTATTTTTTTCTTGCTGCCTTTTGCAGTCTGCTGAAGGTGCATAGTGGTTGTTGGGTACTTGGGTAGAATCCTTCCTTATGACTTATAGGTATCACTGGTAATCACTTTTGTGATGCTTCTAGCATTAGCTTCTATCATTGGTGGTTTCTATCGTTAACATCAATCAGATTTACTATATTGTTTGGAGCCTGGGGACAACTCTAGAAGTTGACTTCATCAAATGATTATGCATGGCCTAGAAAGATAGTTTGGCTGCTGGAAGGATGAGTTCATCATCTCCTTTGAAAGCATGAGACGTATGCTTTGCTAGTTAGTGAAGTATGGCCCTTCACGTATGAATTTTCTCTTTTTTTTTTTCAAATGATCAGTATTAATCTTACTTAAATGGCTGTGAAGATACGCCCACCTTGGAAAATTTAATGCCTTAGGGGTATCAACATGACCTCTTGTCACAACCAAGACCTGATAAGAAATTTAGGCTAATGGAAGGATGAGGCCACCATCTGTAACCTACTTATTTACTGCCTTTGTATAATTAACATTTTCCTTTCCTGGACTCCCCAACATGCATTTATGTTGCTATTCCAAGTCAAAATTTCTTCACTTTTCCATCAGTCCATGACATCTATCTATTTTCTGTCTGCATTCCCAATAGTTATACAATTTTCTTTCGGTCCATTACCACATATCTAATTCACAGTCAAGTAGTCAACACTATCCTAATAATTTACTTCGTATTAAGGACGGAAACGGAAGTATTGATGCATATAAACATGAGTGTTGAGCCAACTTTGTTAGAAACTGATATCATTTATTTCTGTCTGTACGTGCAGCTAGGAAATACTTATAGCTCCAAATAAAAAAGTTTCCTGTGACCTTGCTTTCAAGACATAAGCTTAGTTAAACTGGTCATTGTACAGGGCTTGTAGCTTGTATATGAAGAGTAGCATCAGAATTTTATGCTCCAAAACTTAGACAAACACTTAATCTTGAAGAGGGCCCTCTATGGTTTTGGTATTGGCTAAGGCCTTAACACTTGCATCTTTTAGTTTATGTGGCATAAAAACTTAATTGCTCAGTAGCTTTTGGCTGTTTATGGTACTCTTTGCTGTAGGTCACTCTCCTTTACTTTAAAATCATCATTGAATAATATATAATGACTGTTTATGTGATTAAACTCTGTATTGTGTTGTTGCTGTTATACAATGTGGAGAATCATAGCTGTACCTATTGATAATAATTGCTGTCACTTAAACAAAAATTATCATGGCTTTACCCTGAGAATAACTGCTATTTCAAGATTAGACTCATCATAGTAGTTTTGTTCCTTATAAGCTTTAAGCATGCCTGTAATTTTTCTTTGAAGGTTGAAGATGCTATTTTGAAATTCAAAGAGATGCATCAAAATATGGATCTTACGCTTTCGGTTATATCATATGAAAGACTCATTACATTTTGTCTTGAGGTTTCTAAGGTATGTACAAATATCAAGTAGTGTGCTTACTCTTATCTGTCTTCTTTGTCCTGCTGTTATGACTTTTTTTACTCTCCTTTCTTATTCTCTTGGTTTTCTTTTGAGCACTTTCATATGCAATCGGCTTGCCTAATATCCTCCCTTCATTCCTGAAACAATACTGTAGGTTCATGTGGCTTTGGATTTAGTTGATGAGATGTGTGAAGCAGGTTTATCTTTATCCACGGAAGCACTCAATGCCATATGTTATGCTTGTGAGGAAAACTGTGAGTATATTCTGGTATGCTTTCTGTCAAGCTGTAGTTTTATGGCTACTAATGCCATTTCAATTTATTTGTTGTTTGAATTGATATGAAACATGATATTGGTTGTATACTTGTATTTATATGGATAATGTTGTTGTAGTAGATAGAGTTTCTGTGCTGCTAGTTTTTCCCCTTTATTGTTATGGTGGTCACATTTATACTGAAATGTGTTGACTGTTGCAAACGGTATACTTTTTTGGAGGAAAAATTCCTGTGGCCCTGTGGATTCAAGAGACCATCTCTGTTGATTTCAATGGACCATTGTTAAATGCGTCAAGTGCAGTTTGTTTAGCTGTGTTTGAATGTACTAGACCAAATATTGAGTTCAAGTCTTTTTTTCTTTTAGTAATGCTGAAATGTTTTACATAAAAAAGTAAAATGGTTGCAGTCATACTGCAACTGTACAGGCAAAGATATGAGTATCTGACCAGTCTTATGCATCCTGGGCGTTACACCTTTTGCATTGGGTGTGTACATTTTCCAGATGATATTGTAGTTAATTATTCTTGCTTCATGCTGTCCTGCTTAGATGTCCACGTTCTGTAGGTGATTCTGAACTTTTCCCTCTTGCAACTTCCGTTTTTATAGGTTCGTCGGATCTATTCAATGCTATTTAACCGCAATTTGAAGCCAAATTCCGAGACATGTAGAAGCATCATCAACTTAAATGTTAGAATGAAAGATGTGAGTTTGTAATATGTTCAACAGTCTGCCGCTTCTTCATCACTGTTTCCTACTACTTTTGCTTGGGTCTGCGAACTCATCTTTTGTTGGTCTTTGCAGTTTGAAAATGCTTATGCCGTGTTGAAGGATTTGGGGAAGTTGAAATTAGAGCCTACAGTAACTATGTATAATGCGATATTGGCTGGTTATTATCGGGAGGTGATTTTTCCTATCTTTGATGGTCTCTCCCCTCTTTTAGATGCTTGCTTGTCTTGTCTATGCCCTGTTTGGCAATTATCAAATTAAGTGATTGTAAAATTGCTTGGTAAATTAGCAGTTTTCGGTCAGCAACTTTATATATTGGGTTTGTAAGATTTACAAAAGGATATGAGCTCATTATTATATTTTAAGGGTAAATAAGTATATCAACTTTGAAGCAAATAGCTGCTGTCAATCGCACGATAATCGTTAACATTTGTAAAGAGTTGATCATCCTAACCTCGTCTTACCTAATACCACCAAATAGGAGATGATTAGTCAAATTACATTTTTTTGGGCCTTAATGTACTCTTCGCCTTACTCTTATGTCTTTCTTCATCCTTTTTACTAAGTACACTATAAAGGTGGTTGATCTTCTTTGTCTTTGTTTAGTACACAAGTGTTTGTTACTTTTCAATATATAAGGAATGGAAGCATTTGATGAGCTATTTTTATTGAGTCTAGCACACACAATCCAAGAGGCAAAGAATTGCAAATGTTTGTCTCCACTCTAAATGGGCTATTGAAAATTTATTAGCAGGGACTTGGGTCATTTTTTGCTGGCTTCTACTCTAGTCCTCTGAAATATCATTTTGTATTGTTTCTCTATGTTAAAGATTAAGAAGTCCATTATTTGGATTATCATATTCCAGCCGTTTGGATTTGAGGGATGAAATAACAATTACCAATTTCTACTAAGATATTTGCATGTTTTTGCCAACTATGCAAATCTTGCTTTCTTCTCCTTTTCTTTTTCTTCTCTCTCCTTTTAGTTTGAAGCTTTATTTGTCATTATTAGGCCTTTTCTTTTGAGTTGAAATGGGCTGAACTAAATATAATATGCTGGCTAAAAATCACTGAACCGTATTGATAAAATTCAAAAAGAAAGGACGGTACTCTTCCAGATTCAATCCCAGGTAAATGTTCCTCTATGAGTTAACAGAAAAACTTGTAGAATTATTTGTGGCCTTCTCTTATTAATCAGCCCTTAAAATTACAGTGACCCTTGTTTACTCTGATGAATACCTAAACGTGATTCCCATTATCCTTCCTGTGTCAATCATGGCAATTTTTTTTCTCTATCTCTTCGCCTGAAACTAGACCTCAAAATCTGAGATTTTGTGTCATTTTTAAGGGCGAGTGTCATCTTTCAAAATTTGAGTTCCATCTCTATGCAGTTGAATGTCAATTTTACACCATAAGTGTATTGTTTTTATAAGGATTTCCTTTTTGTTAGTATTGTTTATAGATAATGTGTCATTTTTTTACGTATGGCATTGCTTTTAAAGAGGTCAGGATAAGAAAGGGCTGCAGGGTAACCTCACCCTTTATATATGTAAGTCCTTGTAATTGAGCTGAGCCATTACGCATCTTTCCAATATGAAAGCTATCTTTAAGGGACCAACCATGTGTTTGCTTAAGAGAATTTGATGAAAAGGGCTGGGAAGGGACACCAATATATTGATTCTCCTTATTTAGCTATTGGTTAGTGTGGGTCTTGGACTTGCTTTAGATCCATGTACCCAGATTCGTTTTCACGGATTATGGGTGTTAAAATTTTAGACCCAGTGGATCCGGGTTGGATCTGGACACATGTCTAATCCACTATGAAGGCTCTCTCTTGAATAGTAGAGTATTAGGATTATGGGCTTTAAAATTTTAGACCCAGTGGATCCGGGTTGGATCTGGACACATGTCTAATCCACTATGAAGGCTCTCTCTTGAATAGTAGAGTATTAGAATTATGGGCTTTAAAATTTTAGACCCAGTGGATCCGGGTTGGATCTGGACACATGTCTAATCCACTATGAAGGCTCTCTCTTGAATAGTAGAGTATTAGAATTATGGGCTTTAAAATTTTAGACCCAGTGGATCCGGGTTGGATCTGGACACATGTCTAATCCACTATGAAGGCTCTCTCTTGAATAGTAGAGTATTAGAATTATGGGCTTTAAAATTTTAGACCCAGTGGATCCGGGTTGGATCTGGACACATGTCTAATCCACTATGAAGGCTCTCTCTTGAATAGTAGAGTATTAGAATTTTCAAAATCCTCCACTATGAAGGCTCTCTTGAATCTGAAAAAGTTATCACATCAAATCAATTTTATTCGTTCAAATCCATTTTCTATCACCGACAAAAAAAAATATTGATTGAACAAAAGTAAGTCGACTCATTTTACACTGTGACCCCTTCTGAGAACAACCATAATGATATCTTAGTATGTATTTGACTAAGTTTATCTTCTGTCCTTTAAGTTTTGTTAAACTCAATTACTCTCTTTAGGTTGTTGATCACTGGTAGGTTAATTGGTGGATGTTCGTCTACCAAGAATGTACTACCGCTGTAACTATCTTTTTTATATCTGTCTGCAGAAAAACATGGATGGCGTACTTAAGGTTCTCGCTCAAATGGACGATGCAAATGTGAAACCAGATTCCAAAACTTTTGGCTATCTAATCAGCAACTGTTCGTGCGAAGAAGATATTATAAAGGTTGTCTCCTTTCCTTTCCTTTTTTTTGTTTTTTTTGGAACAGCAACTACCTATATATATATATATAATGTATGAGATTATGAGAACATATCAAGATTTAGAACCTATTCCAGTGTTTAGAGCATATGCGACATCTTTTACCACATGTGACATCTTCTAGAACATATGGAATTCTAGATTATATCCAAGTTAGCTTGAGGGTGAACTCAAATATAGAACTTGGGCCTTACAGGCTTACAGCAGATCGGAGTGGGTGAGAAGGTATGTGAGTTGGATTTTGAGCAAGATTTATTCACGACATTCAGTGACAGATCCAAAATTATACATCGATAAAGAGATGCAATTAAGAAATTTTTGGAGAGACTATGATGATGGAATTCTTGTCTATATCACAAGTAATTGTATAAGTATATTGAGAAAAATGTTTTTATGCCACCAGGCCCACCACAAATGGAAACTAGAAAAAATATTACTATTAAAGGTCTGCCTGATGGTACAAATACAGAATGTTCTAAAAATTTTGAGGACATTTACTCGATTAGTATTACCAGCTGATTGGAGGACATTCAATATTGTTTAAATTTTTTGATGACTTTCGATAAACTATTTATCTTTATTCTTGTATCTTGAAACGGACTTGTAATAAATCCGTTGCGATTTTTGTAGTGTTGTATTTGCAAATGTTGATTTGTATCAATCATGAGATGCTCAGTAACTGTAGAAGATTCCGTCCTTTTGTGGTTGAGAGGAGAATATAAGTATTATCAAAGTGAAGGGAAGTTGTGTGATGAGTGCGATTCACGAAGTTGCTCAGCGTGACTCTTTTTTAATTGTAGCTCCCATGTCCTTTTGCTTGTATCTCATAGTTCTTTTGACCTTTTTGTATCTCTTTGTAGCCCATTTAGGTGTCTTATTTTATGATTATTTGCTCGTCTTTACCTCATCGCTATATCTCTGAACATTCTTTCTTTATGGAGGGTATTAATTGTTGTCACTATAGGAAAAGGACAATAGATTTCAAACATGAGATTTTAAATGCATAATGATTACATTTAAAATCTCAAATCCTTTCTTAGATAAATTTTTATGGAGTGCTTATTCTTATGGATCGAGCTTTTGTCAGTGGTGTTGTAGAGGCATCTAAAAAGGGTGATGATAACTATTAAAAGCTATGTTACCCGGACACGGATTAAGTGTTTATTCAGATACAGCCATACAGGCATCCAAGTGATGGAATTGGCAGTAGAGTTTTGTTACCAACACAACACGATACATCACGCTATTTTTGAGGTTGATGAGGGTGTCGAGGTAAGGTAACATAGTTTAAAAAGATAGGCTCCAAGGGAAGCAAAGAAAGTTCTACAAGACATGAGAAAAGTTATATAGTCTATGCAAATTGGATATGAAAGATTATACAGTCTATGCAAATTGGATGTGAAAAATTGGATATGAAAGAAGAGGAAGACGACATTTACAAAACAGTTTGTAAGAGATGTATGAAAGACTCGAAATTTTGAGGCAGTTCAGTATGTGAAGGATGTTGATCAAAGAATTTTGGTTGAAGATAGTAGATAAAGGATACATAGAATTCTTTTCTAACAACCTTTTTTAATGAAGGACAAGGGCAAGATATTGGGGATTTAAATATTAACAACGATATGGCAAGTCAGAATTTTGTGCAGAGAATCCAAAAGAATGAAGTCAAAACGGCAATGAATAAGATGGGATCAAAGAAACACTGATGGCCATCTCTATTGAAGTTTGGAGATGCTTGGGTGAAAGAGGAATTGAGGAGTTTGAAACATTCTTCAACAAGATTTATGGAAGTTCTAAGAAAGATACCATAATCTTGGTCTATTAAAAAATAATCTTAGTCTATTAAAAAAGTTAATGTATGAGGATGCTAGGATGAGTGATGAGAAACATATTGACATCATTTAGGGCATGTATGAGGATGTTAGGATGAGTGATGAGAAACAGAGTACCCAAAACATTAAACAATGAAATGAAACGGTTTTGGAACTTGTTTCCTTATTTTTCAGCAAACTTGTCTTCCTTCTTGGTTCGATTTTGAGTGTGTCAGTTGCTGGTTACGAATTTGTATAGAATATATTAATATGATAGGAAGTAATTAGGATTGAAACACAAGAAATAGAGGATAGAAAAGATCCAAGGCTCGGTTGGATTGATGTTCTTGAAGGCTCGGTTCAAGGAACAATTTGCAAACCTGCAGGTTTAACAAACCAACTTGTAAGTTGTAGCAAACTCATGAACTTCAGAAAATTCACATACATAAACTGATTTTATTGAAGATGAAAAGGGCTTTTAAATAGGCTACAACTAATCCCTAAAATCCTACCTATCCAAATAATATCTTGTAACAAGATATAAAAATTCAGCTTAATATTCTAACCAATTAACAACTTAACATAGTATAAATCCTAAAAATCTGAAATCTAACCCTTCTAATATTAAAGAAAATTAAAATAAAAGTAAAAAAATAGCTATTCCAAATAATGCGCATCAATGAGTGTGCGGACTGGTGTTGGAGATCTATAGAGTTATTGTCATGATTGGACTACATCAACTTATGAATGAATTGCCAAGATCAACTCAAGATGATATTTCATGGAGTATAACTGTGATAACTGCCATCAATTTGAATGAAGAAAGTGTCGAATGTTCTAACCTGTACTTATACTTATGACCTATTATCCAAAACAAATGATGAATCGGATGGGATTGTTGCGATAGGATTAAGCTACGATAGTTGAAAATTGAAATTGAGCTAAGCTTCTAGATTGCTCCATAAACTTGGGTCTACACTACTGTATATGGTAAAGAATTTTGGGCTTAATCATATTGTTAATTCAATAGATAACTGTGGCAGAGAGACATGCTTCATTAATATGAGTGCATACAATACATTAAAAAATTGATGGAGGTTGTTAGGATTAAGGAAATAAGTAGGAGTTAAATTGTTGCAGAAATGAGAGAGTTTTGTCTTAACATGGTTTGGACTTTGGTCATGTAAGATAGAACTTGAGTAATGCACCCAGAAAGAGGCTAAAAGGGTAGCAAAAGTACATAAAGGTGAGGGATAGAGGAATACCAAAGCAAACTTGGATGAGGGTACTTCAAATCCATTTGAGGCTAATTTAGCTTAAAGGAAACTTTGACCTAAAGAGGGAGGTATGGACGAAGAGTAATTCTTCATGATGATTCATGTCTAGTCAAACCCTAAAGGCTTGTTCTTCGCTCTATGTTACTTTACCAAATTGTTCTCCGTTATTATATGTAACATTTGCCAAGTTGATTCAATTTATTCTTTCTTATTTTGTAAAAATCCAACATTGGTTTTGCTGACTTCTTTTTTATTCTGTTTGCAGTACTATGAAAAACTGAAGGACACTGGTGTTCATGCTACAAAGCATGTTTACATGGCCCTCATAAATGCATATGCTGCATCTGGCCAATTCGAAAAGGCCAAGCAGGTAAAACTTGTATCTTAATTTGATCTGCTATTTTATCGGCAGTTGTGAACCCTCTTACATTGGTAGAGCCCTCGAGAGCTGATATTACTTTAACGTCTATTTGTGTAACGACAAAAACTATGAAGTCCTGACATTACTTTATATTTCAGAAAGAGTTCTATAACATTCACGTACAATTGTTACTGAGCGTCTGGCAATCAGCTCTCGAGCAGGATTAATATTACAATGTTACACTTGAATGCCAATTTTTAGATATGGTGTCTGGCAACCAGTGCCTGAGCAAGATTAATATTAATACACTAGGATGCCATTATATAAAATTGGTGTATGTTACAAAAATCGAACTAAAATATTGTGGTCTAAACGGTAACTTGTGGCTAAAAAACCGATGAAAAGAAATTTTACTATAGGATAACAGTTTTTGGGTGACTGACCTGACATTGCTTTACTTCTGAGTATTGAAATGGAAGAATGGTTTCCCATAGGGTGTGCATGGTTTGGTCACTGTCTTCTCCGCCACTCTACCTCACTTCATCTCTTGTATTCAGCTACAATCCAGAGATAGGGCAGATTTTTGGATTACCTGGTGTAAGGAATTGATCATACTCTGTCGCCCTGTTTTTCTCCCTGCACATTTTAGATGTAGGCATGAGATGTGATGTTTTCCTTTTGACTTAAACTTTATTTGACAAAGCTTTTCAGTGCTGTTAATGCCCACTCTGTCTTGTGACTTTACCTTCTAATAATTATACTTGCAAATGTCTTTTTGTCTTCATATTTCCAGGTTGTTCGTGAGAAAGGGATACCACATAAGTTCCTGAATGAGATCAAAAGTGCACTTGTCCAATCTCTTGCATCACATGAGCGTATGTCTCATGCCTTGGATATTTACAAGGGAATAAAAGAGAGTGGGAGCTCTTTGGAGCCAAAAGCTGTTATATCTCTCATTGTGAGTTTTTCTTTTGTTGCTTTGTACGGCATTGGAAGCTCTCCGTTGAGTGGAACAGCTTTTCTAAAGATTAACTGCTTGCTTGCTGCTTCAATATTGCAGGAACACCACCTGCAGGCTAAAGGAAAATTGGATATTTTGCTCCAGTTGCTTGAGGAATTAAAAGATCAAGGCTATTGGGTTGATGGTTGCTGCAGAATCATCTTATACTGTATTAGGAACAAGGAATTAAGGTCTGTTGATGCCAAAGTACTTCACGTCCCTGATAAAGTGTATGGGTGCTTGTTACGAATGGGCAATTTCCTTTTCCTTTGTGCAGGTCTGCTGTTGATTTGTTAAAGAAACTCTCCGATAATTTCCAGGAAGATGATTTGGCAAGAGAAGTTATTTTTGATGAGGTATTGCTTTCATCAGCGTCACCTTGTTGGAAATACAATATCTACTAGACTGGACACTTCTGTTGGTGCTGTCTTAATTGAGGGCAAAGTCATTTAATTTATCAGTCTTGAGTTTCTTCACACATCTTGTAATTGTTTGTTAGGTATTTTCCCATATTGCGGATATGGAGAATCCTGATTTACAGATTGGGATAGACTTGCTTCAAGCTATCAAGGAAGATCTAAAGCTTCACCCTTCACGGAAATGTCTGGATTTTCTCCTCAGTGCTTGTGTCAAAGGGAGTGATTTGCAGAAAGCCCAACTGGTTTGGAAGGAGTATGAGATAGCCAACCTTCCTTACAACATTTTGAGTTACCTAAGGTAGGTCTTATCGTGGATACTGTCTATCTCTGGTAATTGCCAAGTAGTCAAGCACCACTATTTTCTGTATATTTGAGTCAAAATAATAGTTATATCTATATATCTGAAACTCATAATCTCTGTTATGCTCCACTTACTATTTTTTGCAGAATGGGTTTCCTCTTCTTAAATTTTCACATGAGTAATGTGATATTAACCTTTTTATAAATATTGAAGGTGAGAAAGTGGGCACAAGTGCTTTCTGTAGTGCCATACAAACTTTTCGAATAATTTTCTGCCCATTAGTAAATGGCATATATACAGGCTTACAGCGACTACAACAGAGAACAATCTAGAATTCAACTTTACTAGTTTCCTGCACATCATTCTACTATATCAAAAAGTCTTATATCTGGGTATGGCTGCGCAGGATGTACCAGGCATATCTGGTTTCAGGACTCTTTGAAGATGCCAACAGTTTTCTGAAGAAAATACCAAAAGATGATCCCCATGTCCGGTCTGTGCTTTACGCATGTCGTGTAACGTATGCAATGCCCAAGGAAGAGAAGTCAAAAAAGAAGAAGAAGAAGAAGAAGTAGAACCAGGAAATCTAGAGGAATAAGAAACAAGAATGAGCTGGGTCACTGAAAATTAGTCAGGAAGAGATCAAGCTTGCTAATAAATTGGTTGTACTTTCATCCCTTTTTTCCAATGAGTAGTTAAGAGGAGCAAAGGGTCAAATTTTATACTAATTCTTCTCATGGAAGCACTAGCTCTATTTGATTCAATCCAAATTTTGCTCCGTCTCTGGCTTGAGGTAGCCTTGTGTCACCACAAGTGTGGAGAAGTGATATGTTTGAACTCATTTAATGAAATGGTTATCAGAAAATGGATGAAGAACCATGTTAATTCATAGTTGTAGGCTTGTAGATGGATCTAGGTATTATGCAGTCTTTAGTTTTTCTTAAATGTAGATGCATAAGTAGGTCAGGAGCTGTGAGTTAAGCAAGGTCAGCGCCTGTACGATGTTTTATTATGTTGTTAAAGAGGACTACTTGACGTCAAAAGTGGGAGGACTGAAGCGGGACATTATTTCAAAATAAGGGTTATGAATCATATGACTATCTGATAATTCATTACACTTCGATGTTTTTTGTACCATAGACAGACAAGTCTACTGGACATTGGGAAGGTTTCCCAATGTCCGGGATTGATTTTATGGACTTTGTCACATTGAATTACTTTCAAACCTCGTTTCCTCGAATGATTATGTGGGTTTTGCTGTTAATTCCTTTAGCCTACAAAGTTAGATTGATTTGTTTTATATTCTATGATTGAAATATGTAATACAGGTACATATGAAATCTGTAACTTGCAAGATGCAATAGTGCAATACTGATATCATAATATGGAACACTAATTGAATAAAATTCTTATGTACTCAAAATAACTATAGTTCTCCAACCGCAAGATGAGAATTTTCCATGATTCAACTAACTTAACTGCCACTGAAAAGTGAAAACGGTTATATTATCAAATTTCTCCTCACTTTAGAACAAAAACTTCAAAAGGATTTAGCAACTAAAATAGCTTGTCTACACCTAGCTTTAGCATTTTCAAGCCTTTCATTAAGAGTTTCCTCCTTATAAGCAGCTTTAACCATTGCTAAATCCATTTCCATTAGCTTCAACACTCTAGAAAGTTCAGTCACCATTCTATCATCAACTTTGCCTTCATCTTTCAACAATTCAGCTTCTTCTCTTGCTCTTTCGGCCACTATTTCGCCTGCTTTAGCCAGCAGCTCTTTCGACCCGAACTCTCGATTCATCAATGCTTCAAACTTGTCCAAGAAATCCATGATCACATACCCTACTGGCTTCTCTAGGTTGATGGGCTTAGTCCTCTTCCATCCTATCTCAAAGTTTGGTGGCTCGGGTTTTTCGAGCTGAGTTCGACCCTTTCGATCACGAATAATTTCAGACCTCCTTCTCTTTTCAATAGGGAATTGCTCAGCTGGGGTTGTGGCTGTGTTCTCTGGACTTGGTGTCGGAAAGTTGTCTAAGGGGTCAGGTTGTGCTTGTGAGGAATTTGAAGAGCATTTGGTTGCAATAAAGTGGAGTTTTTGATGTGCTAGAGGAAATGAAGGTGGTGAAAATGAGAGTGTATTGGAAGTTTGGTTTGGGTAGAAAAGGTTTAGATGAAAGGTGGTTGTTTGGCTTAGACATTGGAGAGTGGAAGAAGCCATTGTTTGTTGATGAAATGGTAACCAAAATAAGTGTGTGCTAGGTAAGATAAGGATAATGTTTATCTTTGTTTTGTTAGTGGCAACCGGCAAGGGTATTGTGAGGAATGAGATATGCATTACTATCTCGGCTATGTGTTCCACTTCATTGTCATGCTCTTAATGGTTAAGGGTGGCATTGGCCATTGGGCCAAGTCGTCTTGTAACAAGACCATGATTATATATGTAATGCCGCCATTTTCAAATGGTCAATCTAATCCACCCACTTATCATGCCGTGTTGTGCTTACGTGTGTAAGTCAATAAAATTAATATGGTGGGACATGATCTGTTGTGTCGAGATTCAATAACACTAACTATGGCCTAGGTCTAGTGTATGACTGTTGCTACAAAATTTTAAGTCAAAGTCAACGACAAGCAATTAAGTAAACAAATGATATTTTATTAATAATTTGAATATGGGTACAATCTTTATAAACAGTTTATAGAAAATAAACTAAGTTTTCTGATTCTGTTCCACTGCTAGGATGACACCTATCGGCGTCAACCAAATTTAACAATTGCTGACGTCAACCAAAGATGACACATGTCGACGTCAACCAAAGATGACACCTGCTATTGTCAGCCAAATTTGAGTGGGGGTTGACCAGCTTCAATGTCACTTTGAATGTGTTTGAGTATCCCTAAATAATCGGCACAATTTTGTAGTGCTTATTGATTGCTGACAGAGAGAGTTTGTAAATTCTTTGGAATGTCTTCGATTGGCTTTTTTCCCAATGAATTTCTCTCCTTCTTTCCTGAGATGATGATGGGTCTTTATAGGAGAATTTGACTTCCATCTTGGACCTAGAGATGTGGGCTTGGACTCTTTTGATGACTTGGAAGTCTTGTAGTCTTTTTAGCACGGTAAACATTTTATTTTGACTAATAATATAATCGGCCCAAACAACTTAATTATGACCCAAATTATACAATTAATTTGGATATTTAATTTAAAGGGCTAAATTAATTAAATTGAGCAAATATTTATTTTATTTAACTCAAATAGTTAATTTATTTTAATTTTGACACTTTTAATAAATTTTCGGTGTCTACAATGACCAAACACACATAATAACGTTTTGTATCATACCTAATTTGTATTTGTGTTGCGTTATTTCCATGTATGACATAACATGGTTCATATCAATCAGACTAGTGTCATCTTTCTGTGATCATTATTTATTATTAAATATTAAATAATCTTTCCTACTTGTCACTCAACATTTTTAGATCAGGATTTTCAATGAATCAATGAGTATTATAACAATTTTTTTATCATTATTACACAATTCATATCAATAAAATTATGCAAAAATGACTATAAAAACATATACGAATTATTCTGTACATTGAAACAAATTTATCAATACCCAATATGACATTGATGTAACATCCTGGTTTTCTCCTTCCTAAAACTACTAACATTTCCGGAAAACATTTATAAAATAATCGAGCCCCAACTACTTTAGAAAACCAAAGCATTACCGCCACCGTGAAAACGGCTAAGGCATTTACCAAAGTACTACAGCGGAAGACTTAACTTTTAAAAACAAACCAAAACAACTTAATTAAAATAAACTTCAAAACCAAATCCCATGATACTTTATAACAACTTGGAACCGACATAACGGCCCTTCAAACCAAATAATACTTAATATCTTTAAAACAACGTTAATCCATCATGATATAATAAATAGCATAATAGAGCACTGTCATCAGCAAAGCTGAGTACATAAGCATTAAAGACAGCAACACACTAGCATGAATATCCTAGGCAGAGCATCAAAGTAAAACATCAACCATACCTACCCCCAATTGCAACATCAAGACTCAAGACTCTACTCAGAATTATATTATATAATTGGATTTCGCATCGAACGGCGCCTTCCTATAAATAAAATAATGCCCAAAGGCACCAACTGGGAGCAACTCCAAGAAGGTATTACTATGCCACCAGTGGCGGAATTCCAGCGCATATAAGATAAAATCTAAAATAAGAGTACAACTTCTTTACCCCTAACTAGGAGTTGATCCTGTTAGACAACTCCCCCCACTGTTCAACTCAAGGTATATACTTCCAAGAGTTTTGGTGCGAATCCTCTTTCACTTTACGTGATTAACCATTTTATAACTTGTGATGCCTCTCACATAACAACATCATAACATGCATAACATCACACAACATTTCATACATAACATGACATGAACACCATATTAATTATCTTCATTAATAAGTGAACATATTTTATTCCTTTTATTAATCTCTCTCGACCACACATTAACTGTGATGTTAATTACTTCCTTAACAGTCCACACATAAACTGTGAGTGGATAACTTCCTTTACTAGTCCACACAATAACTGTGAGTGAAATAATAATAAATTGCTCATCCCTTACTACAATCAGTGAATAAAATTCACTAACTCTTCTTTGCTCAAAATATTTAATAACATAATCTTTCAGCTCATTTTGACTACAGTCAACTTCTTTTATTAAACATGCATTCCAAACATCCTTGATGTTATTATTAATAATATATTATAATAGAATGCATAAATAAATACTCATGGATTATCATGAATCATGCATACTTGAACATGCTCAATAAGTCAACAAAAGTCAACAAAGTCACATAACAACTTCATATCATATAGTTTCTAACAGAAACTTATATATTCATCTACTACGACATGATCCTAGCATGAATTCTACTCATGACTTTTAGTACTACGTACCTTGTATAATACGGTGATTCGCCACTACTCTAGAACTCACTTGATTCGATCCTCTCTAAAACATAAGAGGAAAACTATATAAGAAAACCTCTTTGACTAAACTTTACACAACTCTAAACACTTTTTACTAGTGGATATACATCCATAACCTTCCTTACTATGTCTCATTCAATTCCATAACTGTCTCTTTATTTTCTTTTCGAAAACTTCTATTTTTCATTACTTTCCAAAAATGGCAGCTTTACTTTAAATTTCAAGCCTCTAAACCTCTTTAAAACACTTATTTTTGCATAAAAACACCATATTAATATCCTTATAGGTTTATGGTTCGATTCTATGCATTAGAATTTAATTTGGAAACTTGTAAGTAATACACACTTAATTTTACTTCTATAAACATGCCTTAAAAAATTACAGCATTATTTATTTATTAAAAATCCTTAGACCTCTCTAAACTTCATGAAAAGCCCTAAAAACAACATGGATTGATCATATAATGTAATACTTAACTTATATGATTAATTCATGCTAATTACATACTTTAAAACATTAATTATGAATTTTATAAAATCTGGACAGCTTATAAATCATACTTAAAATCATCTTTAAACTCATAAATCATACTAAAAATATATGTAGTGATCATAGATTTCATATATACATACTAGCATAATATGAACCCTTAAAACTTGTTTTAACATGTATTTACAAATTTTCAGATTTGTTTTAATACTTTAAATTTGTTAAAAACCATCTACATCATAATTTAATCATACAATCATATATATTAAACTATATCATACCACTTCAATCTAGATCATAAAATAATTTAAAACATAAACTTCATACTTTCTCAAACCCTAATTAAAATTTCATGATCAACTTTTAAACTATAATTACAAATCATAAAAACATGATTATAAATCATAAACATTACTAAACATGATCATAAACATATTTTATAAAACATGCTTAAGATAATTAAATTAAAGAAAAAGTTTTTTTTTTTTTTGTACCTACGAAAATCGAGAAGGCAAGGGGGAGGGGTGGCGGCGACGGCGCCGGCGAGGGCAGCGCGGAGAGGTGGCCGGCGACCTTCGGTCCTCTTCGTCGCTTCTCCCTTCGTTTTTTTTTTTTTTTTTTTTTTTTCCTCTTCTTCTCTCTTTTGCTTTTGGAAATCCTAACTTGAATGCTTGGGAAATTCTGAATTTTGGTTTAAAAGGGTGT
>PYUH01000238.1:4327586-4371262 GCA_016808085.1 Suaeda aralocaspica | reverse complement strand
GTATTTAAAGCCCCAAAAGGATTTAGAGTTGGTTTAGGAAAAGCCCAAAAGGTCTAATTGAAGTGGGATTAGTTTTGGGCCCATAATTAAACTAATCATGGCAACCCATTAAAAACACTTTTAAAAGCCTTACAAAATATTTTCACACATTTTAAGACCTTCATAAAAATTATTTTATGACCTTATAAAAATTTATTTCTTTAAAATAAAGTAAATAAAACTCCGTAATTAATTAAATTCCTTTAATTAATTATTTTCAAATACTTTTATTCCTTTAAAATACGTAAAATGTACGTATAAATACTATTTTAATTTTATAACGTGTATAAAATTACGGGGTATTACAATTGATGTCTCTGTAGATCAAATATAAAGGTAAAATAGGGTAAATATGTTTTGTAATATTGGACTAATTGAGTTATATGTAAAACTAATTGAATGATGAAGGGAATACATCACTAGCTACTGAGCTACATGAAGGACCATTGCCCGTTGATTAAATAAAGATTCCAATTGTAGGACAAACAAGTTAATTTACACTTGGAAGATGGAAATGTGGATGCCATCCATGAAAAAATAAAAAAAATAAAATATATATATATATCATTTTTTTAGCATTGGAGCTGAGTTTAATTCCGTTATTGCCCTTCACTTTGACCAAACTACCCTGGTCGTTGACTTTCAAGTCACCTCCTAATCTCCTATCACCAAACGATGTCATTTGGTCTTTATGAACCCCCAAAACTTATGCCTCGCTGATGTTGCAAGCTCCACCCTATATATATATATATATCACTGGCTTGGTGGCACTTTCCCATTTTACCCCTCTAGCCTCAATATTCCTAATGCGATGAGCACTCTTCCCATAGCCTTAGCTTGGTAACAGGCGGGAAATGTGGCAGTTCCTATAGGAACCCCATTGACCAAGTTAGGTTTGTAATAAAACATAAGGTTGAGAGCATCATAATAAATCCCCTTGTTAAAATTGTTGTTTTTGAACTTAAAGTCGTAGTGGATAGTGTTATTACGATTAGTTGATGATGAGACAAGGGTAGTTTTTGTAAGGGCAATAACATCGAATTTTTGTAAGGGCAAAAACATCGAATTCTTCGATGAAACATGTAGGGTTTGAGATATTGAACACAAGCCAAAGAGACACAACACTTATTCCTAATGAGAACATGCAACAACAACTAGTAACACTTATACATGATCCCATTGTTTTAGCTAGAGAGGAAGAAGAAAAGCTAATGGATTTAATCTTTTTTAGATGTGAAATAATGGTGAAAAAAAACATCCAAAATATGTGTATTGTTGTTTCGTGAGTTTTTTTAAATATCCAAAAAACATTCTTTATAAGACTAAAGAACGTAGTCGATCAATATGAATTAAAGAAGGTAAGGAATAAATTAATGTGAGTTTTTTTAATTTTCTTTTTAATAGTCAACTAGAATTTTGGCCCGGGCTTGCCCGAGCTATGCCTCGGGTCGGTTATAATTATCAAATATGCATGCTTTTATTTATTTTTCATAATGTGTATTTTGTTTAGTGCAACTTTAGATTACATAGGTTATAACTTGTAATGTGATAAGTTAGTAATTAAAAAAGTAAAACAACTATAAAGGACTTGGGATAAAAATAACAATGTCAAAGTTTTTGTGCAAGAGAATATATAAACGACACAAATCAAAAGCTCATACCATATGATTACAATACTTTGTTATTTATTACTTTAAAATGTTAAACATCAAATTTATTATGGAGTGGTGGTTAAACTTCACATTTTGTTTCAAATGTCATGAGTTTGATTCCTAATAGCTATGCATGATTTGAATTTTTATTTGTGCATGTCACTCTTGTAAGGAATGACATGTGACACATTCATTGGCGAGCGCTACGTGGTATAGTTTCATTGACAGCGATGTCTTTTAATATATTGTATGATGAATGCTCATCATAATTGATACATATCCAGCAATCACCATGGAATCCTGATTAATATCAAACAAGAATAACATTGTTCAATTAATTTATATTAAACTAACTACACCTTTCTATGAATAACTAGAATTTTGGCCTGAGCGATGCCCCGGTCAATTAAAATCAACAAATATAATATTATTTATAATATTAAATATACATACGTAGTACTGTATAATTTTATTATATTTGACTTCATGTGAAATTATCACGGAGTATAAAGAACATAACATTTTGGAATGATAAGTAATAAAGTAGTTTAAAGATGTAATGATAAATGTATTTACTTTGAGAAATTGGAATAAGAGAATATGTTTACACTAGTCTCTTATAATCAATTTTGAAAGATGTACATGTTGTGCAAGTATTTTTAATTACATACTTCAAAAACCTTGTAATTGTATTTTATTAAGTTTTACTTTGATGTGTAAATCAACAATATCAAAGTGGTTTGACGGTTAAAGACTTGCGTTTCATTTCAGAGGTTGTGAGTTCAAATTTCAGTGTAGGTACGTACATATAATTATTGATTTTAATTTTAAATAAAATCATATATATATATATATATATTTAAAGATGAGACTTGAGGCGAGTGCCACATGACACATAGACTTTTACTCAAACACCTTTTAATATATTATATTATATAGATAGATTGATATCACCATTATTACTATATACACGCTATCCTTTTATAACACAAGGAAACCCTAATAAAACTCTAGATTATTTCTCAAGTATAATTCAACTAGCAGTTATAGAAGATATATGATTATATGAAATATTCCGTAAATTAATATGACTTTAGAAAACATTCCATAAAATAAAAAATATGCTTCAAAATAAACTAGATTACAAGTAAATAAAAAAATAAAAAGAAAAAAGAAACAAATCTACACCTTGACTTGAAATCGGCGACCAAATAAGGTAACTCTACCTTCAACCAAATCCAAGAAGTAAATCTCATATAAATGTAAAACCTCCACGTTAACCAAAATTCCATAAATCTACTAACTTTAGGCGATCAACAAACGGACATCTTCCTTAACTTGTGAACCGGTGCATCTCCAAACACAAAATTTCGTGCACAAAACCATCACATGGCCTAGATTGAGAGTATATTGCCACGATGCCAAACATGTTTATCATAATTTACCAAACTCTATTTGGACACTTCTTCATCTCAAAATTAAACCAAAAAACTTAAGCAATTCTAGGGAAAAAAAAACATCAATTGTTTATAAATTGCAATTGTACTTAACAAAGCATAAAAATACCAATTTGAGATAAGAAATAGCATAACTAGAACATAAATCTAATGCATAACCAAGATTGCTACTTTATTACAAACAAAAAATAATTAAAAGCAATCTATCATAGACTCCATAATAAAATCCACACGGTTTCCCATGCATGTCACCAAGAGATCTCAAAAGACTCCATATTTGTAATTGTGTGTAACAAAAAATAAATTGACTAGAAATACGTGCAACTTAACCATTATTGTTGCAGCATAACTAATGTAATTCAAAGGTAGTAAATGGAATCAATATATATGTTTTAACCTCATACATTAAAGGATTAATTTTAAGCGAAAATTGATGCTAAAAATCCTAACTTTTAGCCATCTACTCAATATAATCCCAACTATGTATAATCTCAAAATAATCCCAACTTTCAACAAAAAGTTTCATTTAGTCCAATTGACTGTTTACCTGGTAAACAGGTTAAGAATTGTTTCTTCCTTCTTCAAAATCAATTTTCCCCTCCTAAACCTCTTAGAATACCTAACTACCCTCCTCTCACATTAACACTCTCTCCTCTGCCATCTTCATTCAATTTCCTTCATTTTTACTCTCTCTTACCCATTAAATTTGCAATTAGCAACAGTGAAGAACCGGGAAATTGTTCAAAAAGTTGATTCCAGTTGAAAACGACACATCCATGTTAGTTTGTCATCATTTTTACTTCCAAAAATTAATGTTATTTTTTTGTAATTTCTTCATGCATAGTTAATTGCGAAATTAGGGTTCATCAATTGTGTTTTTATTATTTATAATTGAATGATTTGAGTTAATAATCGGGTAATTAAGTTGTTGGCAATTGGCGAGTTTTGATTGTAGTTGTTAATGTATGATGAATTGTGAATTGTTATGTGTTTGATTTGTTCATCTGTTCTGTTTTGCTCGAATTTTGATTTGATATTGGATTTCTTGTTGTTTAATTTCTCCATTTCAGTTTATGTTGGCAATGGATAAACCATTTAGTCTCAAGTTGTGGCATGGTGGGTTTTTTTTAGAGGGATTCAATTGGGAAGTTGATTTATGTGGGTAAAGAATGTAGGACTTTTGAGGTTGATGGTGATGAGTTATCTTGGTGGGAATTGGTTGACTCAGCCAAGAAGTGTGGGTATAATAGTGTGGACAGTATACACTATTTGATTCGTGGGGTAGAGTTAGATAGTGTGGGTATATTAGCCAAGAAGCATTTTTGAAAACAAGAAAAAAGAGAAGAAAAACAGAAGAAAAATGAGAGCCAGGAGGGGAATTTAGGGAAGGAAAAGGGTTGTTGGAAGTTGGTTAAAGAATTAAAAACAAGTCAACAAAAAAAGTCAACAAAAAAAATATAACCTAAACATACTAAAGGTTACCTGTAGTAACAGGTAAAATTTTAGATGAGACCAATATGAGAATTTTTGTTGAAAGTTGGGATTATTTTAGGATTACGCATAGTTAGGATTATTTTGAGCAGATGGCTGAAAGTTGGGATTTTTGGCATCAATTTTCGCTAATGTTAAAGGTACAAAATGTCATTTTTATAGTTACCAACTATTAATTATTCTTAACTAGATAGCCTCCCGTGCAAGAAAAATAAATGAAGTTGTAATTGATTTTTAAAAAAAATAATTTCCACATCTATTTAAATTAAGGTATATGTGGTATAATTGTATTGGCCATTGGATTTTTTTAAATAACTACTATTTATTTTAATTCCTCTTCTTGCTTTTCTTCCCCAACTAATTTTTCACTAATCATTTATTACCACTTCAACTATCAAACATACACCAGCCACTGCACCCAACCCCTGATTCCCCCAACCATCTACATAAACCAAGACAACTGCCATCATCCACATTATTGCACCCACCATAAGACAAACAACGGCGAAAAATGCAACAACTAACAAAAAGTAGAGTAATCAAAACAAAGGAGTAGGGAGTAGCCCATTTGCATCAAACTTCGATAGGTACTCTAATAATAACAACATTTTACATGTGTATAAATAATTAAATCATTGAGGAATGAGCAACCTAGTGCTTAAATTAGAATTATTACAAAGACAAATTACAATAATTAATCTTTGAGCATCATATGTATACTGAGGAGTTATATATGACTATCTCATTCTTATTTTCTACATGACACTTGTGAGTTGTGACTATTTTTTTTTTTTTTGAGGGGATTGAAGATTCTAACTACTTTAAAGGTAGAATCAGAGAGAAAAATAATCATTGATGAAGGAGTGTACGAGAGATAAGAATAAAGCTTGAATGATAAATTCATATTTCGATTAATTTCTTAAAGTGACAATACATAATATGAGGAGAGAGAATAAGGAACAAAATGCAATCAAATGACTAGTTGAACAGGTACTTGGTTGGTCATAAATACCTATCTATAAAATAAAACATTCACTATAGTTGGTACTTATTAGGAATAATTGATATTTGGTACCTATAAAAAGAATCGCTAATAGTTTATGCTTTTAAAACAATCTTTCCTATATTAGATCATAAATAGAGTTAAAAAATCAAAATTTTACAACTTTAAAAGTGTAATCGAGAAAATATTGTTAAAAGAAATAATAGTGACTACAAATCTACAATGAGGATGATTATTATTTAATAATTTTCATTTATTGAACCTTTTCATATCTTTAGGAGATTTAGATATAATTATTCATATTTAAAAAGAAAAACATATATATTCCGAATTTTTTAATGACATATTCGAATAATATAATTTAAATTTAATATTAGTATGTTTTGAAGTCTTTTTTTATCCATTTAAAATTGTGTTTTTCTATATCTTATTTATCATCTAGTAGTATTATAATTTAGTATTTTTTATAAATTTTAGATTAGATTATACTTATATTATGATTAATTATATAATTTTTAGTTTTTTTTTTATAACAAAATAAGAATAATCTACAAAATTTGTATGAAGAATTATCAAGTTATAAAACATTTATTTTGCTTTCAATATTAACAATAAACTTTTCAATTTATAAGTCGTACACGAGTATTGTACTAGTTAAGTATAAATAAGGTAAAAAAATTGAGATACTTTAACCTGGTCATATGACTTATTAAATAAAAATTTCTTGACAATTAGGCATTGTTTCTTATAGTTGAAATTTATTGAATTGAAATGAACTAAACTGAACTTATAAACTAAACAAAGCCTAAATGTTTATAATATTCTAATTCAAAAATCATTAAAATGTATCGAACTGCATCAGTCTAAAAAATAATTGAACGGAATTGAAAAAAGCTAGAAAGAATAGGGTAGGCGGATTATAGTGGTGTTTTGGCCGTAACTTGTCTAACCAACGTTTTGAAATCAAATTCATTAATTAATTTGAAATACATGGATCAGATGCCCAATACCGGATATTTGGTATCAATAATAAATTACCCTTCATTTGATAATTTAAATTACACTTTGTATCTTATGCAGTTATTTAGGCAAATGGCTAGTGGAGTTGGAAGCTAGCTTCTTATTTGGGAAAAAAAACTAATTTAAAAATCACATGCAATGACAATTTAGTGCAACTTTATATAAATTTGTTAGAATCAATTAAGGAGCGAAAAGATAACTTTATACAAATAAAAAATTGCAAATGTAACCAATAAACGATTTCAACCTTTATGAAAACCATAACTAATTTAACAAAACAAAAAGAAGTTTCAAAGTGTACGTCTTTTGCGAGTCAATGAGATAACGGTTTTTTGTTTTGCTTATGACTTGGGTTAGTAGAAATTATATAAAAATTTGACTATATGTGCCCAATAGATTTTCTATACAAAACTTACTCTTGAGTTCCTTGACTTGGTGAGGAGTTTTTTTCGAAAGAGCAGAGAAATATTTCACCTTTCAAATGTTTAGACAAGACCATCGAATCTCTTTGACAAAACTTATTCAACACTTCTTTTTAATTTGGACCCTAGTAGCAAAATCAAAACGCTCAAGCAAGTGACCAGTATATAAATATATTGCAACTCATTTGCTCGATGGAAGAAGAAAACCATCGAGGCCGAACTACACTTTAGTTCTCATTATTCAAAGGCCTTTGAGATTATGGATCTTCCTCATATTCTTCTACCTTCACTATTTAATGGTGTATGTAATTTGGTTTAGAGATGATCGAGATGGGTAAGATAATAAGTTAAATGCTAAACTTTTGTTTCTTTGTATAAGGGCTCTGTAATACCCCGTATTTTCACGTATTTTATAAATTTAATTTTATAATTATGTAGTGTATTTTTGGTATTGTTGGTGAAAAATAAGTTATATAAATAAATTAAAGAGTTAAAATAATTATTTTCATGCTTTATAAAGTTTATAAGTTATTTTATATCACTTTAATTTTTATAAAATATTTTAAGAAGTTTCTAAATTTAGATTTTTAAAGGTTTCCTTATTTGTTTTAAAACAAGGGCATAGAAGTAATTTCAATCATTAACGGTATTTTTGTAATTTTACCTAAACCTAATTCGGGCCTATAAATATCTCATTAAATCAGAATTTTTTTATTTAATGTTAGGTTTTGTGTTAATAGATTTCAAAAAAATAAAAATAGTTGAACCCTAGGGACTCGAAAACCAGAAAACCCTTTCTATTATCCTCTCTCTCGCCGGACCACCCCTCGCCGGCGCCACCAGCTTGTCAGCCCACTTCCACGCCGGCAGCCTTGCTCACCGGCCACCTCCTCCGTCTTCCTTTGTTTTTTCGGGTATATTAAAAAAAACTCTTCCTCTTTTCTTTTTAGTTCAATCTTATTTAAAATTCATGTTTATGATGATTATGTTTAAGCATGTTTTATCGTTTTAATCATGTTTTGAAATTTATGATCATGTTTTAGGAATTAAAATTTATGTTTAAAAAGTTTGTTCATGAAATTATAAATTACGGTTTATAAAATTTATGAAAATTATTAGTTTTTGTGATTTTAATGTTCTAAACTTATGTATTATGATCATAGATTTGTTAGAGAATTAATTTATGATGATTTTATGAGGTTTAGAATTTTTTTTGAGGTTTTAAAGCAAATTATTATTACTGACAAATTTTTAAAAGTATGAATAAAAGTAGTAAAAATATTATGAACATGTTTTTGTTAGTGTTAATTGCGTAAATTAGAGAAGGAGAAAACAATACAGAAAGCAAAGGAAACTACTCATAATAATACTTCCTGATTCATCTCATAAAATTCAAAGAATGCTACCACTTAAATAGACCAACCTTAAGCACAACAACTTCCTACTATTAAGCTCCACTAACTAACAGATTTTCAAAGTGGAGAAACATACTCCACGTACCATTGTTATTGACTCCTAACTTTAAGCAACTAATGAGTGATGATAACTAACTAACTAAAAGGTAGGAAACAATAATATCTTAACAATTTGAAGCATACACCAACACACCCCCTTGCTTCAAAACCACAAACACCAACGACAGATTTCGACTTGAACACGACATACATTAACTCACGACACTCAAGATACCCCGACCACGACTTTCTCGACAAAAACCACGACACATGACATTAGAAGAGCCTATCATCTTCCTCCTCGACTTTTTGAGCAAAGTTTGTTTTCTCTTGCTCATCCCTTTGCTTATCCCAACATCGGTCCTCTTTGTGACCATACTTCTTGCAATAATAGCATTGAATGCTACTCATACCTCGATTTCCACCTTCTTCAAGACCACAAGCTTGACCATTTTCTTCACGACCACGACCACGACTAACACCACCACGACCACGAACACCTCGACCACGACTACCATTACCACGATCACCCTCATATGACATGTATATCCCTCAACTTGAAAGGCTTTTTCTTCGACATCGTCATCAGTAGACTTATCCATCCTCTCTTCACGAGCCATCAAAGAACTCATCAACTCATCAAATGTATAGGTTGATAAATCCTTTGACTCTAAAATTGCGGTAACAACATGCTTATAGTCTTTCATTTTGTTTAGACATCTTAATACCTTTGTAACAATAGTCTCGTTAGTAATGGTATCACCATATATCCTCATTTGACTCACAATATCAGAAACTCTATACAAGAAACTTTGGTTGGTTTCCTTGTCTTGCATTGCCATGTTTTCAGAACTACTATGTAAAGTTTGTAGTTTGACAACAATTACCTTCTTATCACCAAAATACTTTCCCACGCTTGTTTAGATTTTGACGCAACGAAAATTCGTGGGAAAACCTTATCATCCATTGTCGATTGGATGTACAATAGAGCCTTTGCCTCCTTCTTACGATTTTCTCACAATTGTTGATCAGGAATAACCGGTACCAGGTTTGGTTCTGTATAACCGTTTTCCACCAAGTCCCATAACTCTTGAGACTTGAATAAGGTCTTCATCTTGAGACTCCATAGGTGATAATTTTCACCCTTAAACATTGAAATTAAGGGTTGCGACGATGAGGTTATACCATTGTTTGCCATGGTTTCACTCACTGTGGTCAATACTCAAAGCTCTCACGACTCACGACTTCCTTTCTCACGACAATTTTTTTTGTTTTGTTTAATTTAGGTCTTGGATCAAACCATTGGCTCTGATACCATGTTAGTGTTAATTGTGTAAATTAAAGAAGGAGAAAACAATACAGAAAGAAAAGGGAACTACTCATAATAATACTACCTGATTCATCTCATAAAATACAAAGAATGCTACCAGTTAAATAGACCAACCTTAAGCACAACAACTTCCTACTATTAAGCCCCACTAACTAACACATTTTCAAAGTGGAGAAATATACTCCACGTACCATTGTTATTAACTCCTAACTTTAAGCAACTAATGAGTGATGATAACTTACTAACTAAAAGGTAGGAAACAATAATATCTTAACAATTTGAAGCACACACCAACAGTTTTTAAGCATGAAAAATAACTTTTAATGCATGAAATAAAATTATAATTGTATTATAAGGTTATTAAAGTGTCGTTTTATGCATGAATTATAAAGTTTCAAAGGGGTTTAATGAGGTTTTGTATTAATNTGTAACAATAGTCTCGTTAGTAATGGTATCACCATATATCCTCATTTGACTCACAATATCAGAAACTCTATACAAGAAACTTTGGTTGGTTTCCTTGTCTTGCATTGCCATGTTTTCAGAACTACTATGTAAAGTTTGTAGTTTGACAACAATTACCTTCTTATCACCAAAATACTTTCCCACGCTTGTTTAGATTTTGACGCAACGAAAATTCGTGGGAAAACCTTATCATCCATTGTCGATTGGATGTACAATAGAGCCTTTGCCTCCTTCTTACGATTTTCTCACAATTGTTGATCAGGAATAACCGGTACCAGGTTTGGTTCTGTATAACCGTTTTCCACCAAGTCCCATAACTCTTGAGACTTGAATAAGGTCTTCATCTTGAGACTCCATAGGTGATAATTTTCACCCTTAAACATTGAAATTAAGGGTTGCGACGATGAGGTTATACCATTGTTTGCCATGGTTTCACTCACTGTGGTCAATACTCAAAGCTCTCACGACTCACGACTTCCTTTCTCACGACAATTTTTTTTGTTTTGTTTAATTTAGGTCTTGGATCAAACCATTGGCTCTGATACCATGTTAGTGTTAATTGTGTAAATTAAAGAAGGAGAAAACAATACAGAAAGAAAAGGGAACTACTCATAATAATACTACCTGATTCATCTCATAAAATACAAAGAATGCTACCAGTTAAATAGACCAACCTTAAGCACAACAACTTCCTACTATTAAGCCCCACTAACTAACACATTTTCAAAGTGGAGAAATATACTCCACGTACCATTGTTATTAACTCCTAACTTTAAGCAACTAATGAGTGATGATAACTTACTAACTAAAAGGTAGGAAACAATAATATCTTAACAATTTGAAGCACACACCAACAGTTTTTAAGCATGAAAAATAACTTTTAATGCATGAAATAAAATTATAATTGTATTATAAGGTTATTAAAGTGTCGTTTTATGCATGAATTATAAAGTTTCAAAGGGGTTTAATGAGGTTTTGTATTAATAAATATTGCCGTGAATTTTTAGTATCACGTATTCATGCATAATAAAAATAGTAACACATGAAATATTGACTTATAATTGTTTTTAGGGAACGGAATCATCATATGTTGATCTTAGAACATAGGTATGTTGTTTTAAGGTCAAATTCTTTGCAGACAAATGATACCTTGGATATGCCATATTGGGATAGATGATGAGTTAGCTACTTTGACTCTGCTTTTGAATTGAAAGGGCAATATTTATATGTAGATGCAGTTATCTTACAGTCTTGGTATGGATGGTTTAGGAATTCTCGTATTGCTAATTACCTCGTGATACCCGAAATGAAAGAAGGGAGTAATGTTTATGAGGTCACTCGTTCAAACTTTCCCCTAAACTATTTAGCACCGAGTGAACATAATAAAATGATGAGATTTAAAGAAAAGACTGGTTGAAAGAAGTGGAAAAGAGCCCACATGAGACCAAAACACACATGCACGTGAAGGAGGAAGCTCTACCTCCACTTTGTGGAGGAAGCCGTAGACTTACCCTCCAAAATGACAGCTTGTTAGAAAACCAACAAGGGTGAATGATTTATATATCTTGCATTTACCACTATCATGTGGCGAAAGACCTCTTTGCTCCCTCGGTCAAATATCCCCACAACAAGGACCCGTGACTCCTTTCGAGCTTAGAGTGAGAGACAGGGAGGGCAATCTTCCTTTTTCTCTTTTCTTGCTAAAAGTTCGTAAAACATATTTTATGATCAATTATTCAACCCAATCGTCAATCCAAGCAAACAGTCAAGCCAAAAGTCCATCCAAATGGTTGGCCAAACAACGCAATAACTGACCACTAATAGCCAACCTTCATTAGAGGTGATCAGCCTTTGCCCCGCCCGAAAAAATACAAGGTTGGGCATTACTTTTTCGACCCCAATTCGAACCTGACCCAGCCTGGCCCTTTTTTTAAATTTTCCCCTGCGGTTTGTGGCGGCGTAATTTGAAGAACTTTAATTAATTTTTTGAGTCTGGCCCAAAAAAGCCCGATCTATTTTTCAGGGCTTTGGAGAACAAGTTTAGACCTGATCCTAAGCCCAGCCCGAGCACGATCAACGAGGTTTCTTTAACATGTCACTCCCGGCCCGAACCGGCTCATGATCACCTCTAATCTCCATTTGGCAATAGAAAATCGATTATACACCCGGGTGTATATCTCGAGATATACACTCGGTTTAACACGAATAAAACATTCGATGTATTTTATAAAACATTCGATGTGTTTTATAAAACATTTGATGTATTTTACAGATTTTGGTACCTTTATGCTTAGAAACCAGATGTTTTATGAAATAAATACCATGTTTTGTGAATAACAGATTATATCTATTGTTTTATTTATCACACCTAATGTTTTATAAACAACATCTTATTATCTTTTATCTTCAAAATGTTGAACTTTAATGAAAGATACTATATAAGACTTATATCTTACCATAACTTACATTTTTTTTTATTTCATTCTCTCACTAACATTCAAATTATTTCTCTCTCAGCTCCATCTTTCTCTCTCTAGTTTCTCTTTCTTAATTCTTTATGAAGCAAACAACAAAATTTTCTTTTTCTCTTTCTTTCTAACCTACAATTTATTATCACTTGGATAAATTAACATTAATGTTATGGAAACTTTGTCATGATATTTATGATACAAGATTATCAAAAAATGAATTGAAAAATGATATGAAGTTGAATCTTCAATTATTTATTTATTTATTTATTTATTTATTTATTTTTTGATGAAGGGTTAAATCTAGGGGTTGAAAATGTATTCAAAGGCTAATTTGATTTAAATTGTGTAATTATTACATATTTTGTACGAGACAATATTTGTTAATAATATGTTTCATAAATTTCTTGATTTTTTTTTATAATTTATCGTAATACATGTTTTATAAGGTATTATTATTGTTCTATAATAATTATTGTTTGTTTAATACTTCTTTTGTATAATGCTCCATGTACTATGATATATAGCAATATGTTCAATAATAATTACAAGATATTTTGTTATGTATTGCTACATGTTTTGCTTATCTATAGTAATTTTTCATAATATATGAGATAATATTTCATGTTCTATAATCATTACCGAATGTTTTTAATAAATATTATAATTAACATGTTACTGCATGTTCTATATATGATACTTATATAATTGTACCTGTTCTATATCTTTGATTTATTGTTTTATAAGACAATGCTCCTTGTTCTATATTTAATAATTTCAGTTTGTTCTTTTTTTTTTTTCAACTTTAGTTGTATGTTATGTGATTTTTATTTCTTGTTTTATCTATAAGATCATAATTATTTTTGCTTTTATTTACTGTCCTATTAAAAACAACTATATGTTTTAGCACTACATGTTTTATAATAATTACTACATGTACTATAAAATTTATTAAATAAACTACAATGTTTTATATGTTATGTGAATATGAAAATTTTAAATATGTTGGAAAACGCAACAATTTATCAGCCAAATACTTTAAATTCAGTCTTTGAAATCTTAGATTCAGATTTTTACTTTGGTGTAAATATTTTCACTTAAAGTTTTTAAGAAAATTATATTTGTAAATTTTATTCTATGAAATTGACTTGTTGTTTTATAAAATTGACTGGGTGTTTTATCTTGCAAAAATCGGGTGTATTTGACATGCATAAAACATTCAATGTAGTTTATAAAACATTCGATGTGTTTTATAAATTTTAGTACATTTATGCTTAGAATTCTAATGTTTTATGAAATAAACACTGTGTTTTGTGAATAGCAAGATTATATCTATTGTTTTTTGTATTACACCTAATGTTTTATAAAACACCATTTCATTATCTTTTATTAAAAGGTTAGTTTGTTTTAAATTGTGTAATTATTACATATTTTATAAGAGACCATAGTTGTTTCAATAATTATATGTTTTATAATATTTTTTTGATAAACTGTCTTAATGCATGTTTTATAGGATATTACTATTGTTCTATAATAATTATTGTTTGATCAATAATCGTATGGTATAATACTCCATGTATTATAATATATAACATGATGTTCAATAATAATTACTACACACTTTGTTATATATTACTAATTTACTACATGTTTTCTTATCTATAGTAATATTTTTATAATATATGAGATAATATTCCATTATTACTGAATGTTTTTTTAATGACTACCCTAAGTTATTATGTTACTTCATGTTCTAATGTTCTATATATGATAAGTAATTGTACATGTTCTATATCTTTGATATATTGTTTTATAAGACAATACTCATTGTTCTATATTTAATAATTACAGTTTGTTTCTTTTTATTTTCCACTTTAGTTGTATGTTCTATGATTTTTATCTCTTATTTTATATATAAGATGATAATTATTTTTGTTTTTAATTATTGTTCTATTAAAAACAACTTTATGCTTTAATACTACATGTTTTATAATAACTACTGCATTTATTATAATATTTAATATATAAATTATATGTTTTATTTATTATGTGAATATGAAAATTTAAATAAGCTAGAAAATGCAACAATTTATCACCCAAATAATTCAGTCTTTGAATCTTGGTTCCATATTTTTACTTTGGTATATATATTATCACTTAAAGATTTATTAAAAAAATCGTATTTGTATGTTTTGTTATGTAAGTTTGACTTATTGTTTTATAAAAATGACTTGTTATTTTATTTTACAAGAAACGGGTGTATATCTTAAAATATACACCCGGGTGCACAATCCCCGGATTGATTTGGCAAAAAGACCCATTAACATCCCAGTTCACCCCGGCCAGCCGGGACCAGCCCGGCCTGGACCATATAAATCAATTCACAAATTCACCCTCCAAAATCCATATAAACCAAAGTGTGAAACCGTTGTCTCGGACACTATTCATCTCCTTCCCCTCTCTTTCTCTCTCCTCACCTCTTCAATTTTTCTGGGTAATCACAAATTGTTATTTGTAGTCGTTGTTTTAGCATTGAAATTCGTGCAGAAAAAATGGCAAGAATTCCAGTTGGTTGCGAACCAGTGGTGGGGTCACTCACCACACCAAGGAAGAAGGAATACAAAGTCACAAATCGTCTTCAAGAAGGCAAACGTCCTATATACGCCATTGTTTTCAACTTCATTGATTCTCGATTTTACAATGTTTTTGCTACTGTTGGTGGCAATAGGGTAAATAACTAAATACCCCTTTTGTTCTTTCATTGAATTTGTTGGTTTATTTTGTTTTTTGATGGTAATTTAGTATACCCTTTTGATGTTTTTGGTTGATTTTGTTGAATTTGTGTGTTTTTGTTTGAGATTTTTGGGTTTAATTGTTGATTGATTGATTGATTTTGATGTACCCCTTTTTGTTTTGATTTTTTTGTTGCTTGGTTTTGTTTTTTGATGATACCTTTTGGTAATTTTGGATGATTGAATTAAACTGGTGGGTTGTTTGAGATTTTTGCTGAATTTTTTTGATTGATTACATTACTGTTTTTAGTGAAATTATCACTGTTGGTTAAATTTTGCATGTTGAAATTAATTTATTGTATTAATGTAATTAGTGGTCAATGCCGGAAACGGTGGTTAAAGTCAGAAAATTTTTGTGAAAATTTGCATTTAGTGTTGGTTTAATTTTATCGTATTAATGTAATTAGTGGTTAATGCTGGAAAAGTTACTGCAAAAGCAAACAAGTGCCCTGGGCATTGAATATGCATGCTAAAAATAGAAATATTGATTCTAATCAAACATTAATCACATTGAGAGCATGCATGATTTTAGCTTGAATTCCGAAATTAATACTATTTCGGTAATTTTGTTAATGCTTATCTAATGTCCCGGGACATTTGTTAGCAAGATCCTTTTAAATAAGGTTTATCTTGGAAAAGACTGTTTTTGTAAGGTATCTCCGGATAAAGTGATTCTAAAGTTGTAGTCTTTGTTGTAGGAATACAAAATTTTGTGATTTTTTGTTTGTTGGGTGTCAAAGTTTGGTACTTTAGGGATGAAGAGTAAGTGTATGTGGCATGATACATGTAGCTACTTGATGTGGTTTAGTTAGTGAGAAATATTGACTGATCACTGTTGGGGTCGATGTAATTGGTATAAAAAATTAGCTGTGTTAGTCAATACTAGAGTTGAATAACTCATTAATATGCAAAAATAAACTTTGATGCTGTTTAGTTGTTTGTAATTTTGTTTATGAATGTCAATTTCTTTTGCTTCCAGGTAACTGTATATCGATGCCTTGAAGGGGGTACAATTGCTGTTCTCCAGTCTTACATTGATGAGGATGTATGAGTATTTACTTTTTTGCGCATAACTTTGTTATCTTACTTTAAATTACAACTTCTTTCTGATTGTCTTATATGCTTTTTGAGATTAACTACCTTTGTCTTATGTGCAGAAGGAGGAGTCTTTCTATACAGTTTCTTGGGCTTGTGATATTGATCGCAATCCATTCTTAGTGGCTGCTGGTTACAATGGTGTAATTCGTGTGATTGATGCTGCAAATGAGAAGCTACACAAGGTATTTTGTTTTGCAAGTTGAGATTTTACATTGTGTTTAGGTAGGGTAATTTGGAGGGGAAGGGAGGGGAGAGGAAGTGAAGAATACGTCTTCCCTTGTTTTAATATGAATTGGTAAAGCGATGGGAAAGGAACGGAAGGGGAGGAGAAAGATGGTGTTCTTCCATCCATAACTATCTAAGTATGAAAATACATTATTTACCAAAGAGGGTGGTTAAATGGATCCTTCCTTCTCATTTCTCTTCTTTCTCCTATATCTTATCCAACCAAGTGCACTTGTTCCCTTCTCTTTATCTCTTTCTCTGGTTCAAACACGGTGTTAATGTTCAAACTTGAATTCATTATAAACAAATTAAACTTGGGCTTTGTGAATTTAGATTGTGCTTTTGTTATTCTTCTTAACTTTTATCTAGATATGATATTGAAGCAAACGTGGCTATAACTGCTTTCATTTTTTGTGACCGTTGGCATGCTGCATTTTAGTCATCATACTTTCTTCACAAGACACATGTGTATGCTTTATTATTGCAGAGTTATGTTGGTCATGGAGATTCAATTAATGAGATCAAGACACAATCCCTGAAACCATCACTCATAGTATCAGCATGCAAAGTGAGTACTGTGAAAAATTTTGATTTTTTGAGTGGCTTAGAGTTTTTTTACATATCATGAAATTGAATCAGGATGAATCAGTTCGTCTTTGGAATGTCCACACTGGAATCTGCATTTTGATATTTGCCGGAGCTGGGGGCCATCGTAATGAAGTTTTGAGTGTGGTAAGTTGTTGATGTGATGATCTGGACTGTTCCCCTCTATCCTTGCTGATTATATCTGTTGTGATTACCAGACATTGATGCTTATAGTGACCATCTTTTTTTCTAGGATTTCCACCCTTCTGATATATATCGCATTGCAAGCTGTGGGATGGACAATACTATTAAGATATGGTCAATGAAGGGTAAGGGCTCATCTGTTGCTTTACTCTGTCCAAGGTATTAGTTATAAACATAAAAGGGTATACTTACTGCATATTTTTAGTTGCAATAACCTCTTCGGTACACATTTCAAGTAATACATTTGAGGGTGTAGCGCAAATTAATCAACATTATTTAAATACAAGCAAGTGAGAGGTTATAGGTTGTTGTTGTTAAATTTAATTTTATTAATTTTCTCGTTACACCCTCAAATCTTTTTAAAGTGTGTTATATGGTTTATTGTAACTAAAATATGCATGAGGGAGTAGAATATTTATGGATAAGTATTTTTTTTTGAACCAAGTCAACCAACTTGTTCAATTGATACAAGTAGTAAATACTGTAATATTAATTTCCCTTCTCTACTCCATCGGGGCATAAAACTTATAATTTGAGTCAAATGTTGTAAATGTCAATTAGACAAATTGTTGTAAAAGTAAAACCATAGCTAATGATATTGGAAAAAGGAAAGTGTTTTTAAGGAATTTATCATCCTAGAGGTAAATCTGAGTAGCTTATCTTCTATATCATGCTTTACATTGCATTATGGATGTTATAGGGGCATTGTGAATTTTGTTAGTTTGATAAATCCTACAGGTGTAACTGAGAAGTTTATCGTCTAACTCATGTTCACCATTACATATTTGTGGGGTAGGGCCATTGCAAACTCAAGAGTGATACCATAAGGGTTGGTGAAAGGCATACTTTTAATTAAGAGCATAGGGATTTATACTATCTGGCTACTTTTGAGTATAGTTTGAGAATGTCTTTTTGCTCTTAATGTTTTGCGTAATATTCATCATAGACGAATGATCCCTGACTTGTTGTAAATTTTCTTGAGACAGTCTATTAAACTATCATTATTGGCATGCTTTAGTGAGCATATGTGTAGCGTGCAGTTGTTTGACCCCCTGGTCTATTTAAACCCGTTGGCCTTAAAAATTAGCATCATTTTAATGATTTAAAACCTGTTTAACCTGGTTACTTCCTCCGCTCCATATTACTCGCAACACACCGTTTTGACACGCATTTTTTGATAAAGTTTTAAAGGCGTAAACGAATGAATTAATCGAAATAATTTTAACACAAGAAAAGGGCAGGCTAGAAGTTATCGTTGCTAAACTTATTTCAATTAATTTTCTCATTTAGGCCTTTAAATTTTATCATTAAAGTGCGTGTCAAAGTTGTATGTTGCGAGTAATATGGAGCAGAGAAAATACTTTTGTTAGTACGTGGTATATACATTGGGCCAGTTCCTCTGTTTCCTTCAGGGTTTTTAGAAAGCAACCATTATATTGTGAGATCATTTTTTGACTTCCAAATTTCAGTTGGGCATGGGATTTTGTCAAATATTTTGGCAGAATAGTAACTAAGGAGGGGTTGAGTGGTTAGAGGATTATGTAAGTATGCTCACATATGAGCTTGGGAATATTGTAACAAATTTTAACAAACTAACCTGGAATGAGTGATATATTTGTATATGCAAACAGAAACCATGCAAAGCACTTGAAACAAACTTTTGGGGAATTCTGTGCTTCCACACTACTATCTGAATTTTTGGAGAACCTTCCCTTGTTCAATTTATTGAGTCACTTACATATGTAATCATGCACAATACTTCTATTGTGCCTGGATAATATATCGGGTTTTAATGCATGGTTGTAGATCGATTACATGGGACCTATGGTATTGGAACAAGGACAAATAGTAAAAAAGTACTTTATCAGATGTCATCCACAAGTATTTAGTTTTATGTATTTAGGGATTAGCAAGGGGTCGGTTGCAGATTTGTTTCTTTAATCTTTATCTAAATCTATAAAGTAACATTTTTTCTTACTTTTGTTTGTTGAGCATGAATTTTGCTTGCTAGCCTAGAACGACAATCAGGTGGAGACAGAAATCAAAGCGCAGAACAAATATTTGTTTTAAATTTCTGTACTTTTTGGCTTTCACAGTTGTCTGCTATGCTTCTAAAACAAGTTGTGATTTGTGCAATCCTTGATTTTTACATATATGCTTCTTTGTTGTTCCAAGTTCTACCAGTATTTGTTGAGTGTTTCTTTTGAACTTCTTGCAGAGTTTTGGGCATATGTTGAGAAATCTTTTACATGGACAGATCTCCCATCAAAGTTTCCCACAAAATTTGTTCAGTTCCCTGTAAGTTTATGATTCCTTCCCCCTTCCCTTCATTGGTCTCAAGGTTCCCTATTGATTTCTATCTATTTCTTTTGTTAAACTGTTTCCTCTTTCGCTTTATTTCTTTACATCCTCTTTGATACTTTAATCTAACAGTATTTCGTTACTTCAGATCTTTGTTGCTTCAGTTCATACAAACTATGTTGACTGTACAAGGTGGCTTGGTGATTTTGTCCTTTCTAAGGTAAATGTTCTATTGACCATATGCTTCATATTTTAATTGTTTGTTTGCTTGTTAATTAACGATGATGGCTAGGATTGCATCGAACTAGAAGGTATGGAAATTGAATGAGAAAACAAAAGTAGGGATCTCATGCTTTTCTGTTTGGCTTATGCAGTAAACTAGGAACTGAATTCAGGAATCAGAATATTTTCTTTGCTTAGTACTTAATTGAAGGGGTTGAAAGTGAGTGAAAAGATTTTGTATTCTCAGCAATTCAGCATCATTTTTTCATCTAATATTAATAGTCGCTTATTTGGGGATGTAAAAATTGTTAGAACTTCAAAGAATCTATTCTACGCCCTCTTTGTTGTGCAGATTTTTGGACAATAAGTAGTTTATTAATTATTAGTTGCTAACTTTTTAAAAATAGTTAGTCGACTAGATATGATAGGAGTAAATGGTGTATTTTTAGATAGATGAATAAGATTGGGGTACTTTGTTTTGCAGAAGTGAGAAAATGGGTTGTGAAAGTTCAAGAATAATGTAATAAAGTGAGGACGTGAAAAAAAGAGGCATAACATTTAGTTTAATATTTTAGAATGAAGGATGGTAATACTGTAGGAATGGAAGATGAAATGGATAGTAGTGGAAAGTTAAACCAAATCTGGCAAAGTTACATTATGTTTTCCTTTCTTATCCTTTTGATTCCTCCCACCAAATTATTTTTAAATGTTATTAATGTTGGTCCTTAATCAAATGTGTATTTGATAATTACAATTTTATTTTGGTGATATGAAGTAATTTTAACTTCTAGATGGCGGAGCAGGTGGTAGTTTTACCTATTCCTGTGATGTTGGGAGTGTGGTTAGCTTTACATTCTTGTTGAGTATTTTGGTGTTTCTACTTTCTTTTTGCTAATTTATGTTCTCTTCTCTTCAACCTTTATAACACAAGTTCCGATAAGTTGAAATCATGTTTCATTAGGTCTCTTAAGTTCAATTATCTAAATCACATTCAAAAGGATCTTGTGTGCTGTAATTGATGTTGAGCATACTTTTGTGAAAAGTGCAACATAGTTAATTCTGGCTTGAAAGCCTAATATCAGGCATGCTATGAGGATATATTATACTTTTCGTCTATTTTTTTCAGAGTGTTGACAATGAGATTGTACTGTGGGAGCCTATTATCAAGGAACAATCTCCCTGTGAGGTCAGTATATTTTCAGACATAATTAGATATTTTGGAAGTGATGTTGCAGCATAGCATTTTGTTGATTGTAAAGATTGTTGCTTCGTTGTTGCTGGGCATTGCTCTCTTGAAGTGTGCCTCCCGTGCTGATGGGAATTACTGATGAATGATGTTTGCTGCCTTTTAGGGTTCTGTTGACATTCTTCAGAAATATCCTGTTCCTGACTGTGACATTTGGTTCATTAAGTTCTCGTGTGATTTCCATTACAAAGCAGCAGCAGCAGGTAGTGTTAGTTTCCTATTTTCTCATTTCATTGCTTTTAATATCTGGAGCTTGTTCTTTCCATATCGTCCTCTTACCCTATATATATACATATTTTGGGAAAGTAACCTTTTTTCCTCTCTTTTTGTTTTTTTGTTTTTTGTTTTTGTTTTGTTTTGGTTTTTTTAATTATTTATTTATTAATTTTTTTGTTTTTTGGTTTTTGTTTTAATTTTTTGTGGGGAGGGGGGTGATTTCAAAAAGCTAAGGTGTCGTTTGGTTAACACTGGAAATTTATTCCCATGGAAAGTCTTATTTCATGAGTAGCAAATTCCCTTGTTTAGCTCCTAGGAAATAGCTACTTGTGTTTAGTTGACCTGTGGAATTTAGAACTGACACAGGAATTTCCTACACTTCATAGTGATTCTTATTTCCTAGGAACTCCTATTTCCCATGAAATACATGCATAACAAACACTCCTATTTTGTACTCCCCCAGTTCCTAATTGTTTGATACGCTTTAACTTGCACATATGCCAATGCACCTATTTGACCTTCTTTTGTTGTGTATATGTAAAAATTATAATAACTGAATATTAATAATATACTCACTAAGACGAATCAAACAAGACTTCTTATGACTATATTATGTTATATATATTGAAAGTAATTTAAAAGATTCTCCTACCTTATGAATAGTGTTAGATTCCAAACGTATCAAACATTTAGGAACGGGGGGAGTATTTCCTAGGAAATCTCAATTCCGGGGGAATTAAGAGTGAACCAAATGACAAACAAGTTTGTATTGGTTTTGTTGATTTTGAACCAAAATACTTTTTTTTTTTCCTTTTTTAATCTGATATATCGGTTATATCCAGATCTTTATCTTCTTTACTGATATTTCTTTGGTTTCTATCATTCTATGTCAGGCAATAGGGAAGGCAGAATTTATGTGTGGGAGCTACAATGCTGTCCCCCCGTTCTTATTGCGAAGTATGTTTTTTGTGTGAATTTTTTTTTTTCAATATATTTGAAGATATTTTCAATGCTACATTGCTACCTAAGTTGGTTCTTATAATCATCTATTATATATTTTCAGGCTGTCCCATCCTTATTCAAAATCCCCTATTAGGCAAACAGCCATGTCTTTTGATGGAAGGTAACTATGAGAACATGACCTCATCATTATGAAAATGATAATATTGATAAATCTCTTGGAAAGATTTTGTCCTGAAACTTTGATTACTTTTTCTGCAGCACCATTTTAGCTTGCTGTGAAGATGGAACAATCTGGCGTTGGGATGTCACTTCCTCTTAGTTTTTAAGAGAGTTAGCTGCCTGAGGCTCTCCATCTACCATTGAAGCTGTATCAGGTGAGCTTGTTGGCTAGTGCTATGACTCATAAGACACTGGCTTGTGTGCCATAAAATTGCACAATAGTTTCATTCCAACTCTCAATAAATGCAATTAATTAAAGTACAATTAATAATTCAGATATGCTGCCCAGCCTTGGATATGGGGTGACTCGGCAGTCTTATGTTGGCTTACATTGATTGTTACCAAAGATATTGTCAGTCCTTTCTGGATTTGGAACTTGTTTATGATCTTTGAAAACAGTACTTTGGGCATGGGTTTTTATATATTCTGGTAACTCTATGCCTTGTCCTACTTGAGTCACTTAGAGATTCACTTATGGGAGTCCACAAAAATAATGCATGATTTTTTTTTTAATTTTTTTATTTTAATTGCAGTGACTCACTCGAAATTAAATAGGGATAAAACTCAAAACCCTGCTATTTTTATGAACACAAATTTGGTAGATGAAGTTTTGGGCTAAAAATTAATTTTGACTAGCACACACAATGTGTGCGCTATGAATGTAAATAAAGTTAGATTAAATAGAGGACGAATAATAAAAATTAATAATGAATGATATACCAAAAAAAGTGCAGTTAAGAATAGGTAATTAGAATATGTAGTGGGGAAAGTAAGCAATTACTTTGTATTTTATAATATGAAGGGTCTTTTCTTAATATAAAAAAATAGCAGTGAAGGAAAAACTTAAGTTGTTTATAGGATATCAAGGGTTAAATATGCTAGTCTAGTACGATCTTCGTCTCTTGTGATCTTTCTTGTGTAATTCAAACACATCGATTAAGTTACCACATCTTTAACAAAAATCTTAGCTTCATTTTACCTATGGTTGAAATGTGAGATGATAAATTCGATTGCAGAAAAATGAAAAGGGGAAAGATCGATATGGAACACACGATGTATTAATTTTCAATAACAAAGCCGTAATCCCAAACTCATATGAGGTTGGTTAAACATGAATCAATTAGCGAATGTAGTAATTTTTAATTACAAAATTTCATCGCTTCACAAATGATTTTGGCAATTGAGAATTTGAGACAAACGATAATAATTACTACCTTTGTTTTAATTTATTTTATTCGCAGCAATGAGACCTTCACCAACTTCGAGGTGAACTTTTCTTGTGAGTGTTTAATGTAGAGAGAAAGATAAGTATGCATGTGATGAGGAGAACGGTTTAAAGAAATAACATAAGGAAAGAATGTGTTGCAAATAATTTGTAGCATCCATTTTTGACAAATGTTGTAGACAAATAAATTGAAATTGAGATAGTATATGTTTCTTTTAAGTTGTTTTTTATTATGTAATGGGATTTTACATTAAAAGTTAGACGTATTTTTTGTTACAAATTTCAAATATTATAAAATTCAATTTGGTTTATCATATGGTGCTGGATTCGTTAGAGCTTTGCTCCTGGTTTAGGAGAACCTAGGGTCAATTCTCATCACTGCCTTTGTCACTTTCTAAGCAAAAAACAATAAAAAAACACATCATAAATATATGTTAATGCAATACATTTTCCTTATTTGGCAAAATTTTTGAATACTCTATTTTTCCAGTTGTTATGTCAATTTGAACACTAGGTATCAGAAAAATCACATCGCATTGTGTCCTTTTTTATAATTAATTTGGTACATTTTAACGATAAAGTAGAAAGCGTACGTGAATCTAACTGCTACAATTAATCAGTTAGGGAAAGTAATTACAGTGGGATATCTACGAGGGAAAATAATTTGGCCTGCCTTCACCACCCCAATAGTATGGAACTCACATCTGTGAATTTGAGACGAATTATTATATAAATGAAGAATATTAAACCAAATAGATAAAAACCAAAGTTATTGTGTAATTCATTTAATAACAAGTATGATATAATGATTTCGAGCACTATTCTTATAAGAATTACAATAGTGCTAAAATTTTCTATATGTAGGTTATCGACCAAAACATTGAACCCTAGAAAGTAAGGACAGATGAGATCACTTTCCCTATATATGTGGAACCATAATTTTTTGGTCTCAAAACTACAACTGCTGCAAAGCATTGGTCTCGAAATAATATTGGGCCGGTTGGACATATAAGAGGAATCACAAAAGTCATTTGCAAAATTCCTCTCTCCACTCTTTGTTGTCTAACAATAAAATAAACTCTTCTAAATGATAGATCATAAGTGAAAGTCCAGCAAATTTCAATATCATGAATGTAGATGCGAATATAATTTGCTATATCCAATGGCATTATTTTTAATCAATTAATCATATTTAAGTATGTCTTAAATAGTAAAGGTAATATTCAATACTACTAAAAAATGGCAAAGTACATATATAAGAACGTCAACAATGAAGAATTGAAGATCGAGGCAAGCAAATTGGGATGTAGGGAGTTAAATAGTTTTATACTTGGGGTTTACTTAACTACCCAAAAACTAGACTCTTATTATTTCACTATAAACTTAACTATCTCCATTACAACTACCATTTCATTTAAATAGCATTTGATAAACAAAATAAATTATTTTTGAAATTGTGTACCATGACAAGTGTTTAGGTGAATGTGAGACAGGGAAAGTTTAGAAAAATAAAAGCAAGAAATTACTAAAGATGTTTCTTCCTTTTTCATTTTTGCGACCACAAAATCTGTTTTTCCTTCCTTTGTGAGTTTTAAGAAGACACACAAACTCTGAGCTTTGTATTTACTTAGCTTGTTCCTTCATGGGTTTGAGGTGGACAAGGATAGCGTGTTATGCTTGTTGTATTCAGAATGTGGTTTCGTAATTTGTGCGTATGTCTTAAACCAACGCTTAAACAGAGGATTGATAGTTGGGATAATAATTGCAGTTTTTTCAAGTTGTTTTTCATGGTGTTGTGAATATGCAGTTGCCTAATCAATGTCTTTGAGATATGGTTAATAAGTTTGTTTACTAGTTTCCCTTTTGAGTTTCCTTCAAAAAAATATCAAATCAAGCACTTTTGAGTAGTTTAATTAAATCTATGAGTATGTCCAAATAAAAGCTATCTTCTTCTCTAATTGGAAATCTGTCCAAATTCTTCACAAGCTAATTGGAAGTGAAGCATTATAAGCTGTAGTAGAGGATAGATGATGACCAATACAAAAGGTTTTTATTCATTTACATATCCCTACAAATCATGCATTGTATATAACCGAACTTCAATGATTTTGGAGTCTTATTATTTGTTTTTATTGTGATTTATTATTTGTTGATAATGATTATATGACTTTCTAATTTCCTCTTTGTAATTTATTAGTTTAATTTCAGCTAGCCTTTTTCTTTTGATTCTTCAAAATTCTTATTACCATATACAATAGGTGTAGACTTAGTTTTTAGCTTGCTTGCTTTCTTCTTTGATCTTTGTACTTCAATTTCTACTTATTTGATGATAGTTTGAATGTTTGTGTTCTTTTTCTAGTTTTGTTGGAAATTTGCTAACCACACTTGTAACAAATGTGGACCGGAAAAGGCTATGTTTGTTAGTTCTATAGTAAATTTGGATGTGATAATATTGAAATTATTTTGTTTATTTGTTGATTGTAAATTAGTAATATGTGATTAATGTGAATTAGTATTGAAATAATTGTGGTCGTGTGAATTGAGAATTGACTAAGACTTGCGGAGTTGCGCTATGTGACTATATATGAAGGGGGAAGCAATTGAAATTAATGTGATTAGCAATATAAGATTTTAGAGGAAGCAAATTTGATTTTTAATAGATTGATACAAAATTCGATTGATCCGAACATTGATTAATACGTTGAAAATTTTTAACGGTGCTACACCTGATTTAAATTGCTGGATCCGCCCCTGGAGGCAATGATCATTGTCAAACGACCTTAGCTTTGAAGAATATGCTGTTTATGCAATATGCGAGGAAAAGAGATTATATGTTGGTTTTTGGAATTTGCACTTGTTTTGAAACAAACAAGACTTGCATAACTAGATAGGAACTAGATGGTAGAATGTGAAGGTTTAATTCAAGAAGAAGATGAAAATTATGATCTAACTAAATCTTGAAACTACAACAATTACGAAAACTAGAAGAAGTTTGTTCAAACTACCTGGAAATATAGTTTATGAGTCACACTATTGATTTTGTGGGAGAGAGTAGTAGAACATAGATTAATGGAGTGCATTAAGGTGATTGAAAACCTCTTTTGGATTTATGCCACTCTTATGAGGCAAATGATGGTTTACTATAGGGCGAAAAAAATGATTTATACATTGAATGAGTCGATTTGGAGAAGGCATATGATAAGGCACTATTAATAAGACAAGTCAAAACAAGTCTTTTTTCCTTTGATGCGGAAAAATAAGGTTGATGTCTAAGAGAGGTGTTTTGCTGGGCAATGAGTCAATGAAAAAGAAGGGGATACCTACTAAGCATATTGACCTAATTACTTGTGGAGTTACATTAAGGATCCGCTTTGAGCCTTTTTTCTTTGCAATAGTTTTGGACGAGTTGACATAGTCCATCCTAGATGAAGTACCTTTGTGTCTATTGTTTGTAGTTGATATTAGTCAATATTTAGTTGGTGGATGAGACTAGATCGGGGGTAAATGCAAAGCTAGAGCAATAGAATCAAAAAAATTTCAATGGTTTAGTGTAAAATGGTTCATATGAAGTGCCATTTTAGTAGTAGGAGGAGAAATAGTGAAGATTTTGTAACTTTGAATGGCAAGGAAATACGGTTAGTGAGTGGTGATCTTGGATCAATTTTATTGAGAAATGGGAATATTGGCCAAAGATATAACCCGTCGAATTTAATATGCGTGGCATAAAAGGAGAGAAGCGATTGGATATTAGAATGACAGTTGGAGTTGCCGATGTTGAGGTCGAACTACGAGAGAACCAACTACGTTGGTTTGGGCATGTGGAATGAAACTTAAGAGAACCACCTATGAACAAAAGAATTGAGGGTTTCAATTAGAAAAATTTCCGTAGAGGTAGGGCCGTAGGGGTGACCAAAGATGATGTGGATAAAAGGAGTTCAAAAGGGCACTGCGAGAATGAGTTTACAATCTTATTTGGTTTTAGTTAGGAATGAATGGAAAGGTAGGATGTCTGTGGATGACTCATGACTATACGGGATGAGCATTGTTTCATACAACTGATTGACTGAACCTATGGATCACTGCTTTGATTATGATGACGATGAAATGAAATGCTTATATATTGACAATGCAACTCCTATTTCCCCTAACTAGCTTGTTGCCTTATTGTTGAAGCCCACTGCTAACCTATGTTACCCCTTTCCTTGGGCAGTTCGCAAGTTGTCGTTTAGTTGGACCAGCACCAGAAGTAGTTGGCAACTTGGCATTACAAGTTTGAGATCTGTTGGGTCTTTTTGTATTGTAATTATTTGCTTTCATATTTGGATTTCTCTATATGTGAGTATAACTTTCTTTCATATACTGTAGATAATTACCATCAACTGATTAGGAAGCAATCATATCATATCTTTCTGTTTTATGTTCTAGAATCAGAAGACATGCCATTGATAAAACATGATATTATTAATGTAGTTAAATATGAGTATCTCAGACAACATAATACTAAATTAATAATGGTTATGGAAAAGTGTCTTGGTGATTTCTAATTCATAAATAGCAAGTCCTTGATCTATTCAATTCTAAAATTAATGTTGTTTATGCTATTCTGTAAATAGTCCTTCACACTTAAAAATTAAAATGTACTAAACCTCCTCTGTTAATGAAGGATTATTCTTGAACTCTACCATGTCAACTTTTGTGAATGAAGAAGCCACCTGCACTTACAGCTGACTGAACAGTGGCAAGAAGAAGATCGATTGCTGAGTTGAGGCAAAAACTGTGAACAAATATGCGGAGTCTCTTTTTCCTGAAGCCATTTATAATGTTGGCTGGCTCAAAATCAGAGGTTATTTAGATATCCTTTGGTGTCACCACAGCAGTGTTCTGCATTGATTAATAATTAGATCGTTCTCTGCTAGCTCCAGTGTAATATTTATTTGGTATGCTTGTTGAATGTTGAGTACTAGATACTAGATGGGTTAAGTTTCATTGCAAGGAAGATTCTAGAGCTGAAATAGATGTTTGTAATATACATTAGTGAGTTAGCTGAGATTTGTGTTAGATCAGAAGATTTGTATTTCCTTGTCATGGAATTGATTTCCTTGTAAAGCCTCTCCTCAAACTGGTATATGAGTATCATTATTTTTTGGAATATGCAAGTGAGCATTTTGGTTATCACAAGCGTTGCTTGCTTTGTTTGTTCTTCCTCACATCTGTTTTTTTCCTTTGGTTTATAAGCGAATGCTCTCAAGATAGAAAATGACACGTGTACTTTGATGATGCAAGAATTGTCTTGTTTTAGTTATAATTGTAGATTTATTTCCACAGTATTGGAAGATCATGAACCCTGCTGGAAATTTAATTGACAGGGATTTGATAATTATCGTTTCTGCTCATCATGTTTGTTGACGTATGCTATTCTGCCATTTCTGGTATATGAAGCTTCAAGTTGATATTCTTGTGCATATGCAGTATTCAATCTCCCAACTCTTTTGCTTTCTGCACTTGTACAGGACTACAGGAATGCTCTGAGGTGATAACCTATAATTTGGACCTGTCATCAAATTATGGACTCTCATCTGAGTATTATTCAGGGATTAATCACTGGGAATTTTCTACCTGTGTGCCATATTTCGAAGGTGAGCAATTTACTAATTTGTGGTTACATTTTAACCCTTGATTGTGATTTTTTGATTATTGATCAGTGTTATTTTGTTCATTAGCTCGTAATCTGTCATGTGTTCATGATTCCTTGCTAAGTTGTTGGAGTAAAACCTTAAATCACAGTTAACTCAACGTGATATAATGGAAACACTTTGGATGTAAAGTACTATAGTTTATAATCTTGGACTTTCTATCTTTATATACATACACATATATATACCCACCAGAGGTGGGGGAGGAGGGTGGTTCTGACTTATGAAATTTTCTGCTTCATATTATCAACTTTTATAATTTTTTCTGATACACCATTGAAGATATGTATGGATGCACTGTTTCGACTTATGCCTTGCTTAGAGATGAGCAGTAAAAATCTACCAAAAGGGGCCGTTCATCCGTTGTTTACTTGCTCCATTTCCCTTTTGGGCAGTTTTAATTGTTTGCTCTCCTTTTCAAGAATGGTTGCTTAAATTCTTTAAAATGGCTGTCTTTTTTTTTTTAATATAAAAATTGTCTATCTTTTTACTTCTTCCCATGGGCCTCTTTTCATTAACACCTAATTTGTTACTCTTAAAATTGTGTGGTAATGGAGCTATTGAATAGGAATACAGGGAGGACTAATATGTGGTGTTGTGTATCAAAGTTGCTTTTTAATGAAAATAAGAATTTAGGAATAATGGAATATGCCTTGAATCAGAAAAGCCCCCACTTCACAATCCAATCCGTGTTAGGCCTTTTGGAGCACCTATGTAGACTCTAATTTTTCAACGTTAGCCAATATTCTGAATTTCCTCATCGAGTAAGATATATTCTTTCTATGGTGATATTATTTCCTATTACTCATCTTAAAGATTATAATAGATGCACTTTTATGATTACCTCAACTTATAATCTTTATATGGTGAGTCGTGAAAATTTTGCATGGAGTAAAAATGTATGCATGCCAGTGGACTCTTTAGTCTTAAAATGTGTGCCAGTGGAGCATCTGAATAGGAACGCTGGGAGAACTGATTTTGTGGTCTTATGCTTCAAATTTACATGAATTCAAATAAGATTCGTTTAATAAGCCATGTTGCGATACTAATGGAGAATGTGTCCTGTGCGTTTTCTGTGTTGTGCATTATCCGTGTAATGCCTTTTCGTTTTGTTTTTTGTTTTTGTTTTTTTTTTTGTTTTTTTTTTTTTGTTTTTTTTCCTTTTGACTTTGGGGAAGTTCAGCTGACAAAATGTAGTGCCTTGTTCCCTGCCTCTGTTTTCCTTGAATTCTCAGCCCCTTTATTATTTCCTATAGTATCTGACTTTGAATATTTAAGCATGCCAATTATTTGTATCATGACAAAATCTTGAGGTAATACTTGAACAAGCTGATATTCTTTAGGGTATCATGCTGAGAAAACAACTACTAAATGATAAATAAACAAAAGCCATGCCATGTTCTATTGTTAACCTCACAGGCTCACACAGACCTAATTTTCTAATTGATTTCCCTCCTTTGACTTCTAAAAAACCCAAACATTGTTCATTGAATGAGGAAGTACTTGATGTTAATTAAGCCTTATATAGAAGTTGGACGTTAGCAAGTTGAAGTTGTTTAGGTTATCTTTCTTATCTCTGTTAACAAGTTGAGATTAATAACAGCAAATTGATAAAATAAACAAATAAAGGTCATACTATAATATTTCTGTACTTTTTGACTTTAAACATATGAATCTTTTATATTTTGTGAAATTATTTCGTGTTATATAAGCTTATTTTGAGGTTGAAGTTTGATAGCGAACATTGTTTAGGTTATCTATGCTACCAAGTTGAGATTGGTTACTTTATAATGATAAATAATCAAACAAACCCATTATGTCAACTCTTGCTTGAACTGCCTGTGATAATTCAAAATATAACTTGATAAAAAGCTTTTAGCTATGAATAATTTTGTGCACATCAGATGTATGGCAGTGTATGACAAGTGTGTAAAGTTTGCAGTTAAGTTTTTGGAGGGTCTCTAAATTTTGTAGCAATTAGCAGGAAGATAATTTAGAAAGAAATAAAGTCATAATTTTCTCGTTAACAAAAAAAATAAAGAAAATGACGTTAGAAAAGTGTCATTATGCCTGTTTAGGTAATAAGTTTGAGATTTATTCAATTCAAATTGATAATTTCACCAAGAGTTGACTCAAGTGTTAAGCAACTTCTTGTTGCTTAAAGGAGGTCTCGTATTTGAACCTCACATAAGACTCTTGTCGGAATACTTAGCCATCATGAGCTAGGGTCAGATCTGGATATATTGTGGGATAAGCTTCAGTGAATTGGGTGGGACATATGAAAAAAGACTAAATAGTTTCACAGTGATTTGTTTAGTTAATGTTAAATAAGGTCTAATTGCAATTTTCTTTTAAAAAACACAGCCCTGTGGTTGAATTTAATAATTTAATTCTTCAATATCGTCAACTTTGGTAATATTTTATATTGGATTGAAGTATTGAACTTCGGAAATATTTTATATTGAATGGAAGTATTGAACAAGTCAACTTCTTATTTTATACACAGAGGCAATGTTAAAATTATGTGTTACGGTTGTGGACCTGCCCAATCTTAACATTAAAAGACTTGTTATGTTTGTCAAATTATTAACTATTTTGGTAACATGTTTTCTCATTCAACATATTTTGGTTAGCATTTTGAATGTACATCTCAAATCCCTAGGTTTTTTGTAGATATTACTTCTATACCCTTTTTTATTTATTGGCTATGTCTAGCTAACCCTTGACAATTTTGGAACAAAGGTTTTGTTGTTGTTGTAATTTAGTTATCTCATATGTATAATTGTGTCGTCCTTTATTTTATTTTATTTTTTTGAAAATAACTGNAAATGTAGTGCCTTGTTCCCTGCCTCTGTTTTCCTTGAATTCTCAGCCCCTTTATTATTTCCTATAGTATCTGACTTTGAATATTTAAGCATGCCAATTATTTGTATCATGACAAAATCTTGAGGTAATACTTGAACAAGCTGATATTCTTTAGGGTATCATGCTGAGAAAACAACTACTAAATGATAAATAAACAAAAGCCATGCCATGTTCTATTGTTAACCTCACAGGCTCACACAGACCTAATTTTCTAATTGATTTCCCTCCTTTGACTTCTAAAAAACCCAAACATTGTTCATTGAATGAGGAAGTACTTGATGTTAATTAAGCCTTATATAGAAGTTGGACGTTAGCAAGTTGAAGTTGTTTAGGTTATCTTTCTTATCTCTGTTAACAAGTTGAGATTAATAACAGCAAATTGATAAAATAAACAAATAAAGGTCATACTATAATATTTCTGTACTTTTTGACTTTAAACATATGAATCTTTTATATTTTGTGAAATTATTTCGTGTTATATAAGCTTATTTTGAGGTTGAAGTTTGATAGCGAACATTGTTTAGGTTATCTATGCTACCAAGTTGAGATTGGTTACTTTATAATGATAAATAATCAAACAAACCCATTATGTCAACTCTTGCTTGAACTGCCTGTGATAATTCAAAATATAACTTGATAAAAAGCTTTTAGCTATGAATAATTTTGTGCACATCAGATGTATGGCAGTGTATGACAAGTGTGTAAAGTTTGCAGTTAAGTTTTTGGAGGGTCTCTAAATTTTGTAGCAATTAGCAGGAAGATAATTTAGAAAGAAATAAAGTCATAATTTTCTCGTTAACAAAAAAAATAAAGAAAATGACGTTAGAAAAGTGTCATTATGCCTGTTTAGGTAATAAGTTTGAGATTTATTCAATTCAAATTGATAATTTCACCAAGAGTTGACTCAAGTGTTAAGCAACTTCTTGTTGCTTAAAGGAGGTCTCGTATTTGAACCTCACATAAGACTCTTGTCGGAATACTTAGCCATCATGAGCTAGGGTCAGATCTGGATATATTGTGGGATAAGCTTCAGTGAATTGGGTGGGACATATGAAAAAAGACTAAATAGTTTCACAGTGATTTGTTTAGTTAATGTTAAATAAGGTCTAATTGCAATTTTCTTTTAAAAAACACAGCCCTGTGGTTGAATTTAATAATTTAATTCTTCAATATCGTCAACTTTGGTAATATTTTATATTGGATTGAAGTATTGAACTTCGGAAATATTTTATATTGAATGGAAGTATTGAACAAGTCAACTTCTTATTTTATACACAGAGGCAATGTTAAAATTATGTGTTACGGTTGTGGACCTGCCCAATCTTAACATTAAAAGACTTGTTATGTTTGTCAAATTATTAACTATTTTGGTAACATGTTTTCTCATTCAACATATTTTGGTTAGCATTTTGAATGTACATCTCAAATCCCTAGGTTTTTTGTAGATATTACTTCTATACCCTTTTTTATTTATTGGCTATGTCTAGCTAACCCTTGACAATTTTGGAACAAAGGTTTTGTTGTTGTTGTAATTTAGTTATCTCATATGTATAATTGTGTCGTCCTTTATTTTATTTTATTTTTTTGAAAATAACTGTTAAGTGTTAACCATCTCTCACTCAGCTAATACATAATCTTATTGTTCTGCTAGAATTAGTAGAATATAACTCTCCAAATGGCCTTAACTCAGGTTTGCTAAGGTGAAACTGCATGGAGTACTTAAATGAATACCTGCTTCTTGCAGCAGCACGTGATGGCAAAGTGCAGTTCCTCATAGAAAGTCTTAATACTCAACCTCTCAATTACTTCTTTCTTCGGAATAAGGGCGTTGATGGTTCTGATGAATATAATGTCATTCATGTTGCGATAATGAATGACCAAGCAGAGTTTCTTAAACAGGCAGTGGATAGATTGCCAAGCTCAGCTATGCAGCGGCTACTCTGCCAGAAAGTTGACTCGTTCCACTGTTACAATGCTTTTCACTTTGCAGCTTTCCAGGGAAATTTTGCTATTGTCATTCTGCTTGTTGAATTTGCCAAATTGCCTTTACCATCATCATCATCATCGTCATCATCATCATCATCATCATTATCATGGCTGTCCAAGCCATGGTTGGAGTTGGATTCTTATGGGATGACACCTTCTTCTGTCGCCTTGAATTTTGCGAGGGGTGAATGTGCATTAGAAATGATGTCGCTAGACATGGAACTGCTTCGCAACATGGTTGACAAAAGAGGTACCAGCCCTCTCCTCCAAGCTGTACGAGGGAGTGCAAAAGTTGCAGTGAAGATCTTGTCATCAGTCCATTCTTACAGTACAAGCAGTGATGATGACTTTACGCCCCTTGATGAAGCACCCAAGTGCTCAGGTGCGCAACATTGGTTCTTCTACTTTTCATGCCCTTCTAGTTTGAAACTTTTGTTTGCTGAATGCATATATCCTTAAGTTATACTCTGTATATATCAGCTATACAAATCATTTTGTTTTTCTGAAGTTTAACAGAAATTCAATATTTTTTTACCACCCTCTTTCATGCCAATACAGAAGTATCTACCATATGTCGTTATTTGTTATTACCTCCTGATTTTAAGTTGCAACAAATGAACAAATGAATATATTATGTCTCACATAAAAATCCATTTGTTGCAACCAAAAAAACCCGGAGATAGTATAAAAGTTTGAACAATGTGAGATTCATGACATATGTTAGTGGAGATGGTCAAAAATTCGTGTCCCGCCTCACAAGCACTCATAAGTTCATGTGATATCTTGCTTTTATGCTTTATAAAAGGAAAAATTCATACAAATAATCCCAACTATGGGTGTTCACATAATAAAAGACCGAACTTTGATTAATCCAAAAATGGACCCAACTTTCATACCCATTTTTTAATTTTGTACCCTCTTAAATTTTAACTTGTAAAATCAAGTAAATCTTGCTAATTATCCAGTTTTTGCTTAAGCAGGACCACCCGAAACCACCACCACAACCATCCCTTCCACCCGAAACCTCCAAATGTTAAGAAAAAACCGGATAATTAACAAGATTTACTTTGTTTTACTGGTTAAAATTCAGAAGGGTCCAAAATTGGAAAATAAGCATGAAAGTTGGGTCCATTTTTGGATTAATCAAAGTTTGGTCTTTTATTAGGTGGACGCCCATAGTTGGGATTATTTTTATGAATTTTTCCTTATAAAAAAGCCAGTTTCAGCATCCCTCATCCTCCTCGATTTGTTCCCCACCCTTCTGGCCTCCTTCCTTCTCTTTCAATTCATATCACACGCCCTGTCATATCATTTTACTTTTGTAAAAACTTGAAATTTCTATTTAATTTTACTTTAAATTGCCAAATCTGACACTTAGATGGATACCGAAGTCCGGTATGAGCGTTCTTGTTAGAGTAGCATAGCCTGATGCTGGGGCCTCCTTTTCTAACTAATATTACTTTAAAAGAAAATTGGCCTGAGCAAGTGTTTATTGTTACCTTTCAAGTTATGGGATTTTGATGGTGAAAACTGTGAACAATGTTAAATGTTTTATCTGTAATGGTCATTTGAATAATTCAACTTAAGTTCAGAACTCGTAGCTGTGTCATTCTATTTGAAAAATTGTTTATGTAGCTTCTATTTTTCAAGGTGTAAAGAATAATGAGCTAGTAAATAGTAAACATCTATTTTATGTTAACAAAAATTGTGATCGGGTAATGATTATTTCTGCACATCACTCTTAATATCTTAATCCATGTTAGGCAGTAAATATGTTTTAGAAACAAAATTAAGGCTATCTTGATTACCGTTTTGAATTTCAATATTAGTTTTCATTTTTTCAACAATGAGAAAATGATCGCCTTGTAATTGCAAAATTTTTTTATGTTATTATTTATAATAAATAATCTGCAGAAGAAGTTTGCAAACTGCTACTTGATAAGCATCCAGAAATGATCAAGAAGGTTGATAAAAATGGACTCACATTCCTACACAAATGGGTAGAAAAAGGTAAATTATGGCCATTTGAGATTTTGCTGAACCGAGACACGACCTCTGTTTGGAAGAAGGACTTCATCAACCTTTTATGTATGACTGAAAGGTCAACAGGTAACAATCCCTTACACACAGCTGCCTACAGCTGCACTGAAGGAATGGATGTCCTGATCACGCAAGCTCTAGTAAAGGCATATATAGATGCTTACAAAGATGAAAAGGGAGATTTGTTTCCTGCAAGACCTNTGTTTTACTGGTTAAAATTCAGAAGGGTCCAAAATTGGAAAATAAGCATGAAAGTTGGGTCCATTTTTGGATTAATCAAAGTTTGGTCTTTTATTAGGTGGACGCCCATAGTTGGGATTATTTTTATGAATTTTTCCTTATAAAAAAGCCAGTTTCAGCATCCCTCATCCTCCTCGATTTGTTCCCCACCCTTCTGGCCTCCTTCCTTCTCTTTCAATTCATATCACACGCCCTGTCATATCATTTTACTTTTGTAAAAACTTGAAATTTCTATTTAATTTTACTTTAAATTGCCAAATCTGACACTTAGATGGATACCGAAGTCCGGTATGAGCGTTCTTGTTAGAGTAGCATAGCCTGATGCTGGGGCCTCCTTTTCTAACTAATATTACTTTAAAAGAAAATTGGCCTGAGCAAGTGTTTATTGTTACCTTTCAAGTTATGGGATTTTGATGGTGAAAACTGTGAACAATGTTAAATGTTTTATCTGTAATGGTCATTTGAATAATTCAACTTAAGTTCAGAACTCGTAGCTGTGTCATTCTATTTGAAAAATTGTTTATGTAGCTTCTATTTTTCAAGGTGTAAAGAATAATGAGCTAGTAAATAGTAAACATCTATTTTATGTTAACAAAAATTGTGATCGGGTAATGATTATTTCTGCACATCACTCTTAATATCTTAATCCATGTTAGGCAGTAAATATGTTTTAGAAACAAAATTAAGGCTATCTTGATTACCGTTTTGAATTTCAATATTAGTTTTCATTTTTTCAACAATGAGAAAATGATCGCCTTGTAATTGCAAAATTTTTTTATGTTATTATTTATAATAAATAATCTGCAGAAGAAGTTTGCAAACTGCTACTTGATAAGCATCCAGAAATGATCAAGAAGGTTGATAAAAATGGACTCACATTCCTACACAAATGGGTAGAAAAAGGTAAATTATGGCCATTTGAGATTTTGCTGAACCGAGACACGACCTCTGTTTGGAAGAAGGACTTCATCAACCTTTTATGTATGACTGAAAGGTCAACAGGTAACAATCCCTTACACACAGCTGCCTACAGCTGCACTGAAGGAATGGATGTCCTGATCACGCAAGCTCTAGTAAAGGCATATATAGATGCTTACAAAGATGAAAAGGGAGATTTGTTTCCTGCAAGACCTTGGGAGCGGGTTAATATTGAAGGAGATACGCCTTTGCTCACAGCCATAATTCATAAACATGAAAAACTTGCACTGTACTACATTTCCATGGATATACGGAACTTAGTTATATATGGAACCAAGAGTGTAATGTATGCTGCTGTATCGAATGGATGTGATGAAGTTGTACAAATGATATTGACCTCAGTTCATCATAATAACTTCAATCTTATGCAGCTTAAAGCCAATGAAGGGAAAAATGTCTTGCATGTTGCTTCAAATTGCACAGGTGAGTAAGTAAGTTTACATTGTTTCTCTTAATTTATTCTAGATATGAAAAGCCAAGGGTCATCAGGGCTACTTGTTTTGTTCTTTGTTTGATTACTTTCAAATTCACTCTTCTTTACTTTCTTAGTGGTTTATGTTATTTGGCTCTTGATTTCGTCTAGTGTACTTATATGTTTGTGACAAACCTTTGATATACTATTCATAGGATGCTTACCCAGATACTAGCACCTTATTTTTCAAACCTATTCATTTAAAACAAAATAGAAAATTATGTGATGTTTGCTCAAAATTTCTTTAGTGTCCCCATTATATGTGTATGGATTTTTGAGTGTTTAAGTCCCAATTGGCACCTATACTTGGGTGAACTTTTCTGTCATGCCCAACCACTGTCAAAGTACATTAATATTGACATGTCTCCGTGAAATGAATGTGAAAGCATGTCAATCTTAAGCTGCATAGCTGGAACTAAAAAATAGCTTGGACCTTTCTATGTAGCTAACTGGTAGCTCTTTCTTCTCCTCTGTTTTCTTGCTTTGCTTGAAGCTAGGCTCCTTCGCTATAGCAAGTGCAGCTGCCGGATAAGACTACTCTGTTTGATAAACTAAGCTGCTGCTGGCTGCTTTGTTAGGTAGTAAGTAAAAAAATAGCTAGATGAGATCATGCTTATGATTCTACTTCGTTAACCCACGCTAAATTAATTAAACAACAAAACTGTCCTATAACAACAAACAAAACGTTAGGATGAAAGAATCATCCTTTAACAACTCATTGTAGCGCCTTTCATCGCAGATTTCTGTAATAGTGCTATGGTGATTTCTCCCAAATCTTCCATAGAGTGAGTTCATAATCATTTTATAAACAAAAGACAGCCTTGTTGTGAAATGTGAATTCTCACTGTTCTCATTATCTCTAGACTTGAGCTAATACTATAAGGAAAGCGAAGAGGCAACAGAGCTAAATAACATCGTTTATTATCGAAGAGACAGATTGCTAAGTAAGACACAGGAACTTTAGGCTTTGTTAGAGATAGCAGAAGCTCATCGAGCTAAAACTTACCAAAAGGTTGATTCACTCAATTCCTGCTAGAATCTTGGATTTAGGACACACAGGGGAGAAAAAAGAAATTTGAAAGAATTAAGGTTTGAAGCTGCACCCCACAGTACCCAATTTATCAGTTGTGTTATACATGATAGTACATCAGAGATTCAAAAATTGTTTAAATTGATTTGAGCATCTCAATAGATGTGTAATTTTCTAAATGCTGTTTTTTCCTTAAGCATTGAATTTGTGATCCATTTTGCCTCACTGAATTCTGTTGTTTTTTCCTACTGAAATACCATTCTTTTTGTATTTTCCCCCCTCTGTTAGATCTGCATGTTTCATGGAATGATAAATTTTGGTTCATGTAGCCGACCCCAATTATGGGATTAATGCTTTGATTGATTTATTGTCAAACATTTAAATTGTTTTCAAACAGAGGGAACATCGAAGTTGCTGTTGGAAAGGTTTTCAGGGTTGATCAATGAACCTGATGATAATGGAAAAACCCCCCTTGATGTAGCAGCAGAGCTTGGTACCGCTTGGCTTATAAAGTTACTGTTGATGAAGGAACCTTCCTCATTTAAAAGCTCTGCATGGATCGAAGCATGTGAGAAAGGTCACTTTCATGCTATTGAAGCTTTTATAAACTATTCCCCAGATTTCAGGACACATTGTGTTCAAGAAAAAGACTCGCCTTTACATCACATACAGCTGAGAAGTTACAGTCAGTACCAGGAGTTTTTAGCAATTCCCTTGATTCAGGAGATGAAAAACTTGATTGATTCCAATAATTCTACACCTTTGCACCGAGCATTAGAGAGAAGGGACATTCTCTTTGCTGAAGCACTGCTCTCTGCTCACGGTATATCTAGAACCATCCAGGATAACAACGGTAACACTGCCACAGATATGTTAGTAGAGCTATGTGGTCAACAGCATGGTGTTGCATGGGTATGTCTATTGTCTCCACTTATAAATGTCTTAGCTGACTATGTGCTTAATTAAGTGTGTTATATCATTTTTAGCGCAATTTTTGATACATCATCCAACCTATTGAAGGTATAGCTTAATTATACTGTTAAGAGATTTTTTAAAGTTTGCAAGTTCTCGTATGCAAAAAAAATCTCAGCAATTAATAATTTAATATCCTTAATGTTTAGCCATTAGAGGTGATTGATCAATTTTCATCAGCAGTAGTGACTTTGTTTATTGACATTGGTTTTTATATTTATACTTATTGTTATTTTAAATTTTAAATTGCAGGATGCAATGTGCCATCGAACTGGCATAAACCCACGGCTAAGTTTAAACTACATCCACCCTAATACCATGGGAGTTGGAGCAAGTATAACAAAAGCAGTAGCACCATCAGCAGGTGAAATGCGAGGCACACTGTTAGTTGTAGCAGCACTTCTTGCAACCCTTACATTTGGAGCTGGATTTACGCTCCCAGGCGGTATCGATCAAGAAACTGGTGAAGCCGTTCTGGTAAAGAAAGCATCGTTTCTGGTATTTATACTAGCTGATACATACGCAATGTGTTGTTCCATGTTGGTTTTGTTCTTTCTCATGTGGTCTATGGTCATTGGTGATCATGATAAGTCACTCATTTTGGTTGATCGAAGTGTGTTGATTCTCATACAAGCTCTTTATGGGACACTGCTGGCATTTATGAACGGTGTCTTTGCTGTCATTTCCCAGAAGTCATTGTGGGCAGCTATTGTTATCTTTTCTATGTGCTCTCTTGTAGCTCTGGTAGCTGTTTCAGCTAACAGGGCTATTCTGTATAAATTTCTGGATAAGCTAGCCCCTTCTGCAATAAGGAGGAGAAATTTAACCCGATCATTAGAAGAGGTTTGTTATCAAGTACTAAAGCATTGTACATGTCATTAATTTCTAATTGAAGCAATCTTAGTTGAGATCGAGTACCTAATCTTAGCATTAAACTAATCACCCTGGGCTAATTATTCTTTCAGGGAACAACATTGTCGTCAAGGGGTGGTGACAACAGCCAGAAATCAGAATGATAATCATCTGTTAGACTGTTAACCAAGGGCAATGGCAAGTTTGAAAATATCAGCAACTTTTTTTTTATAAATTTTATTGAACAATTCAAATAATTATGTAGCGTGTAGAGTTTGTACGTTGATATAATTATATAAATAAATATATATATTCAATTCAATTTTATTGGTTTTCCTGCTAAGTAGTGTGGAGTTTGTACGTTGATGTTAGGGTTTTATTATTGTAGGTTTGATTTCTCTTTTTTGGGTAGAAATGTAGAAATAAATCAATCAAATATCAGCAATTCTCGAACACATATTTTCGAAGCGGGAACGACCAGGAGATTTCCTGGAAAATATTTATTTACTTAGCCATTCTTAACAAAACACAAATTTGAACTGACTCATTATTGACATGGACTAATGGACTATATGGTAATTTTTATAGTTATTCATAGAATCTTACTCCCTCTCTTATTTTTAGTTGCAACATTTTAAAAGTTACATTACTCATCTTTTAAGCTTTGATTTAATTTTATGATCAATGTATAAAGAGGAATATACTTGATCAATATGAATCTCATTTAATTCGTTTTGGTGTGCATTTTATTAATATATAATTTTCAAAGGAAAAATTGATTCTAATAATCCCACCTTTTACACATTTGAAATTAACAGGATTATCTCACAACAATCCCACCTTTATACTTCATTTTATTTTATTGGTCCTTTTTACCGGTAACCTGAAGTTCAGGTTATCATAATCAATTTTTTTCATTTCTTTTTGTTATTTTAATCAATAAAACTGATTTAAATTGAAAAAAAGCACTCCAACACACAATTTTTTGGTTTCTTTTTGTTTTTTTAACTAATAAACTGATTTCATACAGTTTTTTTTGTTTAATGATTTTTTTTGTTTAATAAAAAAAGCACTCCACCAATCATGTAATGCCACGTGTATAAATTACCTACTAATTAAGTTATTAACCGGTAAGGACCAATAAAAGAAAACAAGCCATAGAGGTGGGACTGTTGTGAGATAATCGAAAGGTGGGACTGTCATATTCAAATGTGTAAAAGGTGGGATTATTAGAATCAATTTTTCCATTTTTATAATCTATACAAATATATAGTTAGAGTTATATATTGTTAAAAAATATTTCTCGACAAATGCAAAAAGTGAAATGTTGCAAATTGCAACTAAAAAGAACGGAGGGAGTAAATCATTTTGCCCAAGATTTTTTACAGCATATGCAACTAATCGTTTAGAACCCATAGCACAGTAATTTAACACCAACAGCATGAGTTTCCCTTAGGAGTTCGTCACATTTTGTATGAAGATGCCCGTGGTGTTGCACTTCCTCTTTCTTTAGTTTTCTCCTAGTTTTCTTGTTGTAGTTTAGGGCTTGGCCCTCTTTAGCATCTATAAAACATCATGATATCTCTAGGTTACGCTACGTCAAGAATAGAGAGGAATCAGGGAACCCAAAGCTTATTCAATATCTCCATATGGTAATGAAGTATTGTGTCACTTAGGGTAGTAAACTTGTAGATGGACATATAGCACATTTCCAGAATATTACACTTGATAGAAAAATCGAATTCAATAAGTAGATATTACTTGACTATAGTTTCTTTGCCTAGCTTTCTGCTTTAAGTACAAAATTTCACATTCAAGATACAAATTTTTGACAGCTGAATGCAACTTATTTGTCCTTTTGTTTTACACAATCCTATAACATACCCAGGTATGTATGACTATATACAAAGAAAGAATCACCAAAAATATACCAAACAGGGTTGGATTTTTTTCCTCCTGTTTCCTGAACTTGTACAAGAATGAATGACCAACAAAATAAATCTAACCTTGAGTCTTCAACTCCTTCAATAACCTACGAAGACTTTCAATCTGTTGACCAAGTTCTTTGGCTTGATCAAGGTGTTGCAAGGACTGTGATTCACTGATGTCTGAAATCAGGGCAGCACATTTGGACTTTGTATCCTCCATTTCCTTCTCGAGCAAGGTTACAGTGGATGTCTTCTTTAATAAATGTGGAATCTTGCCTGGTCCATTTGATAAAGCCTGATTGAGCTGTTTGGGGTTAAAAAATTTGTCCAGGCCTTCACTTCCTGCATGCCACAGCATACAAATTTCAAATACGTAGGAAATGCTATGGGAATGAATTTTATCCAGGAGTTTACCTTCATGCGGTCATGTCAATGAAAACAAGTAGAGCTAGTCCCCATCAAACTAAGTTTGGTAACTTTAACCCAAAATATCACAACTTTAACATCCATCACCCCCCCCCCC
>PYUH01000238.1:4308260-4327578 GCA_016808085.1 Suaeda aralocaspica | reverse complement strand
CCCCCCCCCCCCCCCCACACACACACACACACACACCACAACACACACACACCAAAGCTTGGCAAACTTCTGACAGGAGATTTTGCCATAAAAGCTATTTTTACTTTTATATATAAGTTCATGACATACGGGAGAGGGAAACATGATTTCCATGGTAAATTGATTATTATACAAAGCTTAAATTTATTATTATTATTATTATTATTATTATTATTATTATTATTATTATTATTATTATTATTATTATTATTATTATTATTATTATTATTATTATTATTTTTTTTGAAGAGGAACAGCTTACATTTCCCACACCTAAAATCTGTCGACAGTAGGGTAGGGCTACTACCAAATAATTTGATCTCTCACTCTCTCCTTTCTTCTCTAGTTCCTACCATAAAATTTAGGTTGGGTTCTTTTAATGCTTACCTTGACAATGTCACTATCTGGTATGGAAAAGAAATACAAATGAATACACTATATTGGACGGGCCTAGGTAATGATGGCATCATCCGATCATCTTATCAACAATGTCCCTCGTAGATAGGAAAGTAAAGCTACCCTCCTCCCCATAGGCGGTTAATTATATACCCTCTCAACAACTTCTTGTTATCGCTTTTACATGCATTTTGAAGGAACATTGAAATTTCAATGAATAAATAGGAAAGTAAAGCTACACATTTACTGGATGACGTGTCGAATAAATTCTTCCCCTGGGGATGAATGGAAGATATGACCTCCACTGGGATGAAAAATACCAGCAAGCAGCACACCACTGGTGCTAGAAATCTGGCTGTGGTAGGGATGGTGATGAGAAAACGAGATCATAAGTTATGAATAAGTGATATATGTTTAGAGTTCAGAGGATATGACTTGGGGCTATCAAGCAGAGTCTTTGAAAATGACACATTGCAGTCTTTCAGAGGAAATTCTAACCAACAACAACAATTAGCCTTTATTCTCAAATTTATAGGATTCATTGCCTGAAGCCCTCAAGTCCTCAACCATTAGAAATGTCCTGTGATTGATCTTTAAAATCAACTTTCTCCACTCTCATCTATCTAGAACTAAATTCTCCTCTTCCATCCCTTTCAACTCTCTTCCATCCAAGTTATCTTAGGTCTCTTACTTACTCTACCTCATAGTCACTACCATTCACCTTTCCCATCAAGGCAAATTCGGCAACGCTACGCAAGATAAAAATATGTTTTCCTTAATAATTTTCTTGATGCCTGTCATTGTGCCCATATGTATATTCATTTGTCATTTCATTCCTCCAAAGTGTTCACACAGATTAATCTTAACATATGCATCTCCACTAAGACCAACTGCTTAAATATGATTCTTTCTCAAAAGATATTTTGACCAGTAAAGTAGCGTGGACTGCGTGGCTAATCCAGCATACTATAACATTTTCTCTTTTTCCTTAGAGGTACCCTACAATCACATAATATGTCCTATAATTTATATATTTGTTTCTTTATCTTTTTCCTTGTATAGGCAATTAGACATGCTCTGAACGGGCTAAAAACTAGTTCTTTTATATGGAATTCCATAGGGAAAACATGTAGTCAAATGACAATGACACGACCACAAAACCTCAACCACAATGATCAAGATACAGTAGCACAAATCAGAAAGCATAAATCTAATGAACACCAAACAAGAAATGGAACTACACATTTCCAGTGAACTGCCTATATTTTATATCGTGTAGATCTCTTACAGGTCTACATCCTCTATAAGCTTCAGCAAGGCCCTATCTTTCACAGTCATTTCATTAAAAAAATTTGCACCATTTTCCTCTTGCAAGAATCACACACAACCTATGTCTTAACATAATCTTGCAATTTTTTCCATATAGCTAAGCATAATCTTGTAAGCTTGAGCTTGCACAAGTTGTCTAATTCTAATGGTGTAATCTTATAGCAAAGAACTCCAGACCCTCCTTGCCTCCTTCATTCACACAATCACACCACCAGCTTTGAATCTTTGAATATTCAGTGCCTTACTTTCAGCACTGATCTCAAGTTCAAACTAATAACCCATTAACCCTAAATAGATTGTTTAAATACTTTAAAAATGTATTTTACTTCTCATACGATTATAAACCCTCACTTCCCCCAATACTGGCCCATTATAACATTTTATCCTTCAGGATAATTTCATAATGATTTGCATTGCTAGACACCTAAAGCCAATGTTGCAACAAAGGAAAATGACAGAAGTTAATAGCCAGATTGCTCAGTTTCTGAGCTACAACTAGATACGAAAACCCTCATCCTTCTTTGACCACACAGCCTGACAGCAAAGAATCCACTATTTGTTCTTTTATAATTTTAAATATCTCATTTACCTGGAAAACATAATCTTCCTAAACCTAACAGGAATTAGAAACAGAACTTTCGTACTCAACTTTCCTAATCACCCGAACAAATGAAAAGCCCCACTTCAAATCCACCGATGTTGAACATTATTTGAAAATTCACATATTTTCACATTCATCTTTTTGGGTCTGAAATTAAATTTGTGATGAAGGAACATAGATCTTACCCAGGTTGCTTAGCTGATCGATGGCTCCTTCGCCAATTGAACCTTCCAACTTCAAAAGCCGCAATATGCTGGCAGCCAGTCTTCCGAAAGAATCAACTTCAGATTTGCAAAGAAAAGCAAGGTGCTGTAGCTCACTTTTGGTAACAACAGCCTCAATCTACGGAGAAATGCACCTCAGAAGAAATGAGTATTATCAATGGCTAAATACAGCTGATAATAGCTGACGATTGACAGAAAACAGACATCCGTAAAGATGGAGACTTATACCGGTTGTTCGACGGAAAACTTGAGGTTTTCAACTGTCCAGCTGCCTGTTATGTTATCAAAATCATCTTCAGACACGACCATACGAGCCTCCACATTCACCCCTCCAGCTTTCTTCATATCTATTCCTCCAACAGCACTGACAGGAAACTCCATTGTGTGGTTGTTAGTTTGGACTTGAGGTTTCAAGGTCTGCAAACCATTAATGCCTATCTGCACACTCGATAAATTGCAAACATCAGCCTGTTCTGCATTCTGAGAGACTCCTCAACAAGCATTAGAAACATGAAATTAAAGGATGCAAGACTTGAGTTGCAAAATATTTTAGGAGACTTTAGTATGCTCAATAAGATGACTAGTATTATTTAATTTGCAGCATGCTTCAGAACATAGAATGAGTAAGGGAACAAGCTTCGCTGACTAAACTTGTTTAACTAGGTTCGAACTATAAAATTGTACATTGTACCATCCATTTTTGAACCAATATCCATGCCTCATCTTGTCATGACCTATTTAACCTCGTGATTGTGTGACTCATCTCAAATGTCCTGAAATACTTGGAAAAATAAACCTAACACCCTTGGATTTTTTTATACAATATCAAATAATCTTTGGAAACAACTAATATATACCAGATATCCTTTTAATTTTAAGGACTTTCACTTTTTAAACTTAAACCGATCAAATACCCCCTACCATGATTCCTTTGTTAACCTGCACTGCATCATTACTGTCGTTATTAGTGGACAAAAACAAACACTACGCCATAAATGAAACCTAGAATAAAACAAAATAAATAAAACAAACAAACTACCACTTTGTCCCAAATAGTCAAATAATTCTTATAGGCAATCACTATTTGCATAGCATAAGAACAAATAGAAAAGGTAAAAATTTCAGTAAAAATTTAGACAAACAATAAATTCTCACTGTTATCAGTTCGACTGGATATTTATGAGCACCACTGGAATTTACACTGCAACTCATTTGGTCCTTCGGACTATTCGTTGCCCTAATCTTCAGGCTCTTAAAAGTAGTATGCCAACACCGATCTTCCCTGTTTGCAATCTCATTGTTATCAAGCAAAGAGCTTACTAACATATCCTGTGTGCCTTCAAGAGCAAACAGCCAATTTCTGAGATCAACTGACACATCCACATCATCTGGCCTTCCAAGGTGAGAGAGAAAAGTATCTTGACTGCTATCACATATTCCATCTGCAAAATGTATAGATTATCGTTTACATGAATTTCAAGATGGGGCAAGGACTCAAGTGCATATACATAACATGCAATATGAGCTATGCTGCACAGATGCACTACAAATTGGCAAGACAGTTTTCATACTTTCTTTTAGGTAATCCACACCATGAGGCGGCGCCTTGAAGACCTTGGATAGTGGACCACCAGACAGGTTCTCTAGCCCTTTCAAAAGCCCTGCACTAGGTCCCCCATCAGGTCCAAGAATCCCAAATCGATGCAATAGGGCTTCAGCATAATTCGTTCCTCCACCCAAACGAATACCGTCAATACAAGCAGAGACATTCAAGCTATGACAACCAGCATCCTGAGCTTGAGAAGGAATAACATGCACAATATTGACATCAAGGAAAGGAACATGCTTTGTCCGTCCACTTGACCAACTCTGAACTTTATGCTCTACCCATAATACGGCTTTGAGCTGTGGATATCCATTCGCAATCACCATAGAGCCATCTGTACAAGGATTCAACATTGGACCATTGCCAAGAGCCGAGTTACTCTCCACATCTACACAATCCACTTCCACTGTTTCCCATTGTATATTAGATGATATAGCAATGGCACCTCCAAGAGTTCTATGACCTACTTTAATTAATAGATCTTTTCCAACAAATTGAACCAAAGGCTTCCCTTGTGTAGTCTTACAGGAATCCTCCAGAAACCTTAACTGAAGGTCTTTTATGGAAAAGCTCACCGCAGTATCACTGGGAGCCTTAGAAATCAGCTCACCATTCCAGGATTCAGTCCTATGGATAGGCAATTTACTATTGTTTCCTACTAATGCTATCTTTTCACTTACTTCCCCAAAATATCCATAGAGACTTAGGACAAAAAATAACTGATCAACAGAAGTATCAGAACAATATTGTCTACAAGCGATACCAACTCTCACAATACCTCCAGGAGGAGGGAGATGAACTAATAGGCTTCCATCTAGAGTTGCCATAGCTACCTCAACACATGCTTCCTTCACCTCAACACATTTCCATGATCCTAAATCAGAATCAGAAGAACCTTTCTGTATATGTGCATCATCAGATGTTTCAAGCGACAAGCTTATGCATGAAGCTCCAGCAGACCATTTTTTCTGGCTAGCATCGATAGGTTGATCACTCCATAGGCAGAAACAAGCAGGATCTTTTTCTAAGTCAAGCACGCTCATAGATATTGCAGGGGATTCAAACAAAAACAGATCTTCAATGTGAAGCTTAGCTTCAGTAAACAGGTCCAAGAAAGCAGTGTCACCATTGTAAGCACAATTGGCTGCCTTTGCAGCATCCAAAGGAACAGTAAGCTCTAGTTCCTTTAGAGTAAACATAAGAGAATTTATGGAAAGATCTGACAGGACAGAACCAGGATTGACGACAATTCCATCAGCCAAAAAGGAACATATTCTCAAGCAAGAGTCTTCCTGAAGTTGGATCTGCACAAAGAGAAGCAAAGTTGAGTTTAGAATGTCGTAGTATAGTCTGATGCAGCAACCTAAGATGTGTCAAACGGACAAATGGAAACTTACCATAAGAGGGAGGCAAGCAATTACTGTCTGTGATGCAAACAGTGGTGGAGCAGGTGAGGGTGTCACCTGCAGATTATAGATGTTTATGAATGAAGCAGCCTCATCTGATTGCCAATGTTTGTCTTCCAGAGGATATATTGGAGGAGAGAAATCCTTGGCTGTCCAGAAAACAGAGAATCAGACAAAAATGAGATTTTATGCTACCTATGCCCCACCAAAACACAGATATCTATAGCAAAATTATAGACACAGATTTACAAAAGAATTAAAGACTACTACTACTAGTAGTAATAACTTTCTTGGAATATTCAGCCAGAAAATTTTTTAACCACTAAAAACAAAATTGAAAGGTCTTTTTGGACTCAAAGAAAATTTCTCCAGGCCCATCAACCAAATCACCAATACTGCTTGATCGCACATCTTTAATTCCCATCTTTCACCTCCATAGTTCTAATCAGCAAATCGCCAATACTGCTTGATCGCACATCTTTAATTCCCATCTGTCACCTCCATAGTTCTAATCAGCGGCAATCCCTCATGTGGCCCTCAACCCTCCCTTCCTTCTTCCCCCTCTCCAATACCTAACCTGCCACACACACACTCTCATTTCTTTGAGACTTTACCAACTTCCCCTACCTGGATGAGGTAATTTTTTAAACCTTTTCCATTAGTGGGTGATGTTTCATTTTACACAACTACTGCACAAGGTTTTTTTCCACAAATAATATTTCACAATCTGCCTGGTTAATGAATTTTAAACACCCCCCCCCCCCAGCTCAGTTACTGCAAACAATCTAAATTAAGCTATTCTTCTAAAAGGATGGAGAAAAATACCAAAGTCAGGAATCTGTTGAAAATCTGTTGTTGATGGCTGCATTGATGGTTGAACTAGCGTACATGGAGGTCGAGAAAATGTATCCCTGCGTGTTTGACATCCACATAACATCACATTTTAAGCACATTGAACATTATTTCTTAAGGTGTCATGCTATTTAGGAAAGCTATTAACCATATGTCCACAGCCAGTCATTGAACATCAGACGAAAGATCATTAAACATGACGGCAGGGTGCCAGAGTCCCAACCAGCAAGGGATAACAATTGATAACTATAACAACCTTTTATCTATTTTTAGGAATGAAAACATATGTTTAAAGCTTGTACCGATAAGAGCCTAACGATACAGCTGCTAAACACAGTAACCTCCTTTTAATTAAAAGATTCTGTTTTCAAAATTAGAGGCAATTCTATCTCCTTAATAACTGACAACATTTCGAACTCACTGCTGCAGCTGTTTCTTTATGACAGTCACAAGATCACAATGCTTCACAAATATAGTAGTTTTTCGAAAGCAACCTACAAGTGTCAATAAAATCCCTGATTGTGAAACTGTGACACTGAGAAAGGTAATACAATTCTGCTACTCACTAAAGAAAGCAATTAATCAATCAAGCTAGACTAACTCAGTAACAGTAACAAAGATATCTGCAGACCACAAGCATCCTTAAAGAAATAAATTTGCAGCAAAAGACACACGTTTCATCAACATCTTGATTGAGATATTAATTAAATTTACCAAAACAAATCAATCAGGTCATACTTCAAAAAAAAAAAAGAAAAAAGAAAAAAAATTAAAGGAGAGAAAAAGAAGTAAGATATAGAAAATAAGCTTCAGAGAACTGTCTCAAGGGTCATCCACCAAATTGATCAACCAAAATCATATAATCATCAGCATTAACAACGAAAAAGGATTGACCAATTTAAATTTGACATTAAGTTCAAAATACTTTGAAAGTAATTTGATATTAAGAAAATTAGAAAGCTGAGAAAACTAGATTTGTTATGATCTCAAAAAGATGGCATAACTGAATTTTCATTCCCACTGTTTAGATAGATATTGGTCAAAGGCAAAGCTACAGAACATGATTTAAAAGTTAACCTAGCACAAATACAGGCAGACATTGAATGGATTAGGAACCAACCTAAGGTGATTTATTAATCCCAAGAAACTAACCTGGAATGCAAGAAGAAAAATTCAGAAACCAGTGATATGCATGCTATATTAATAGTTCAATGAATAAAAACAAACAAGAGGATTTGGGAAAGAAACACACAAAAGACAATAAAAACGAAAAATAAATAAAAATAAAAAAAGTTATTTATACCTTAAGAAAAGTCCTCCAATCATCACTTGAGTCAAGTTTTTGGCATTTTCTCCATCAGATTTACTTGCCTGACAAAAAGGGTATCATCTAACCAGAGTTAGCAATTGCAGCAATCAAGTTACCCAGAGATTCGAGATAAAATAAATTTACATACCCAGTAACCAAAGAACTGTGGATGAGGATAAAAGATAAAAAAGAAAAAAAGAGAAAGAAAAATCTTCTGCTGATATATGAGAAAGACAAAAAACAACAGCATGTTTCGAATCTTATGGTTTCCAAGATGATAGAGGACACAACGGCACACTATAAAATTTAATAAGAATCGCCATAAGAAAACCAAGCCATCAGTCTCAAAATGAGACTGATAGCTTTCATAGAAAAGACTCTTTGCATTTGTTCACCCTCCCAATCTCTCTATTTCAGCATGATACGACCAAAAAACACTCTATCCGATATCCACCCTCTCTCTCGGACATAAATCCACATAAATTTCCGCTCATACCCAGCAAATTTCTAAAAGAATGCATCTAAGTCAACTCCTTCAAATTCACGTGATTTCTAATGCCCTAATATGCTTCTTTTTTTTTCATTCTCGGATGGGCAATGCTCATTCTAAACCAATGCATCTTCAGAAATGATATTCTTCTCAGTTAAGCAAGAGAAAAGAGAAAGCACAAGATGGATCTCATAGCTGAGTTTAAATCCATGGCGTTCTTTACATCATTCTTTTCTGCAATATTAACAATTTAACACAAACATTTAATTCTTTATTGGAAATATTGACAGTATAGTCCTTTTTTAACACTAATTTTGTAAACAAAGACCTTTTATAATCTTTATTGTCAATTAAGACCTTTTGCAAAGAAAGTAGAAAATTGAGACCTATATGCTGGATTCAGGTAAATTTGTCAACTTTCCAGTTTTGACTTGTTTCTTTGGGAGAGGTCTTTGCGCAATTGTTTCACTCTATTTTTAACCGCCACCTTTCACTCGCCCCACTTTAATATCTCATCTCGATTCACCCTTCCATCTTCCCCACTCTTCCATCCTCCCCTCCTCCCTCCCTCCCTCCCTCCTTTACATATGCCACCCAAGGTTTAGGTCACGTTCCCTTTTATAATAGTGCATTTAAGGATTAACAATGATTTAATGAAGTATAATGAGCATTAAGGTGGGAAGGATGGAAGATATAATGGAGATAAGAAAGAATAGTGGGGAAGATGATGGGTAAAAACGGAGTGAAACATGCACAGATATCCCCTTCAAAGGAAACAAGTCGACACCGAAAGGAACTGATATGAAGTAAGTTATGAGAAGCACAACAACAATTTCCCTGAGGAAATAAAAAATAAATAAATAAAACAAACAAACATTCAGAGCAGTCTAACTCCCAAAAGATGAGGTACATGAACCAAGAATCTATCTTATATACCGTCCATAAAGATACTATTCCTCCGCTCACATCTAGCTTATATGAGGTCCTAAAACAAACCCATTTTCTTCATCGCTTTCTTCCATCCATCCAAATTATCTTCAGCTCCTCAGACTCCTCGTGGCTCCTTCTAAATCCCGACTTTCCACTTCTTTTACCAATACATCTCAGGCAGATGTCATACATGCCCACACAAAGGTACTTTACTCTCCCTTCTATTATTTATTTGTGTAAATTTGTTAATATAAATTGGTTTAGCAAAAATTCAGTTTAAGATCTGAACTTCTTAACACTTGCATCTATGTTTGATTTTGGGCTAGAAAGGTTGCCTTCAAAGATAGAATGATCGATAAATACTAGAAAAAAACTCTTCTGTTCAATAGTAATCATGTAAAGTTATGTCTTGCTTATTTTGCATAATAATAATTCCACTGCATTTTGTACAGAATTAGGCGAAAAATTTGGGCCAAACAAGCAAAGAAGAGAATTCATGTTCCCATGAAGAATGAAGATTGATCGATTGACAATAATTAATGACTCAGTTGCATTGCTTTTTGCAGACTCCTAAACCTGTCAAAAACATTTCTATTCTGCACACTGAGAGAACTTGTTGGTGCTTTTAAGTTAGTAAGGAATTCTTCCTCTCATCCCATTACAAACCACAAAATATACAAAGAAAAAAAAATAGAGAGATAAAGCACATAGTTGAACTTATCTGATTACTGCAATCATTCGTTTGCAATAATAAACTAAACTTCTACAATTGCAGAGTTTGACAAGACCATACCCTTGAAAAGCAGAGTGACTGCATCAGAAGCTCAAGTCTGAATTCTGCATAAAATTAAATTTTCAGCTTACGTAAAATATGGGAAGTGGAAATTTTATTTACAGTTTGTCGATAACATTAGATTCTTGACTGACCTGAGTCTTTAATGCAGAGAAAAACATGATCAACAATAATGGAGATGACAGAACGCCCAGCTGCTTCTGTAGATCGCTGCGAACATAAAAGGCAACCTTACATATCAGAACCAGCAAGACTACAATATATTTGAAGTAAAGAAATGTCAGACAGAACCTGTTGTGCCTTGGGATCTACATCTCCTCTATTAAGACAGACGTACAGTCCCGTTAAGAAGCGAAGCAAAGCTCGTAATCCTGGTCAAAAAAACTGACATTACTACATTGAATATGTCAGAACAGTATAAGAGCAAAACATGAGTCTCTCTATCTAACCTGGTTCACTCAAAGCAGGACAAACAGCTTCAGTTATATGCAACCTGGCCTCAAGCCCCTGAGGATCATTAAGCTGAGTCCTCTGTACTGTTATCTAATGGAACAAGACCGAATCAGGCACAATTAGGCCTATTACCAAAGTAAAAAGACACATGTTGCACATACATTCAAATTCAATTGAGAGATGACAACTTACATAAGCCTGTCCTGAAATTCCCTCAAGAAAGCGTTCTCCACCAAAAAATAGACGTTTTGCTCCATCGTCATCTCTCCGATTTGCTCCTTCTTGAATACGGCCATCCATAAACATGTCAGGGTGAGGGAGGAGATCAATAGACAGAGATCCCCACTCAAGTTTCTGGCAGCAAAGAAAACAGGATAGTTCATGACTAAATTATGAGGTCAATCTATGGGTCATAAACTAGCATAGTAACAGGCCAAACAGCAATAACAGGAACAATAGAAGCAATGCAGTAAACAGGTGACCAGAAGAGCTAAATCAAACAGACAAAGCCAAACAGGTCTCGTAAAAGATAATTTAAGGATCTATATGAATTAAAATGCCAACAATATAACAGAATGGAGCAATTTATGATACAAAAATACATGCATGCTAACATGAATAATTACTTTAAAAACATAGATGAAATCCTTGTTGCTGGAGAAATCCCTCGTTTCTTTAAGATTTACAACCTGCCAGAAAATTTTAGCAAGTGTAAGTATTTGCTTCAAGTAAGAAAAAACAAGAGAGAACACCATAAGTCCATATGTACTAACAAGCTAACCTCCCATTTTTCATTAGTGGTGTAAAGTAGAAGGTCACGTATAGTAATGGATGCCATAGGAGGTGTCCTGCAAACATGACAACACAGCAATATCGATAAAATTATGTAGCCCTGACAAAGATAGAATCAAATGCAGCTTGATCTTTTCTGAATATCATAAATGGATTACTGAAATTTGTACTAATGAATAAAGACAAATCATTCTTGCTACCATGTTGCTCCACCTTGGTGGCGACCAGCTCCTCGAGTTTCTAGTAGAAGATTGACAGTCTGTACTTCTATAGTCATCCCATCTGCAATCTGATGCAGCAATACCAATCAGATGTGACAGAAAGTTATTAAAAAAATTATAGAAAAAAAAGAAAACAAATAAACATGGAGCATATTAGCCCACAATTGGTGGCTGGTACGAGAGTATGAAACCAAATTAAAAGAATTTGATTAGACTCATAGAATCACAATTCATAAGAGACTTTATGAATCTATTTAATAGGCAGCTTGTTCCAAGTCAAATACACACACAATAAAGAACGAGTAGTGGAGAAAGTAGAAGCAAAATTGAAACAAGACACAATTTGGGATGCAACTATTTAAATGTTTAGCAATTCCAACCACATAATGCACCCAACAGAAACAAAAAAAGGACCTCAGGCAAGAGCTTCAGTGACAGTGTGATACAAAGTCCGCAAGTGTCATGGAGCACTAGATAAATGATATCACATTGCCACCACAAGTATAGATCAGCAAAGCAATACTTCACTTCCCCTTAGTTGTAAGTGACAAAACTAAGCTACGAAATCAGTGCCTTAATCCCTAGAAGATGAAATTAGCTACATGAACCCTAATACTACCTCCAGTGTCTATCCACAGATACTTTTCCTCAATCCATTCTTATCTAAAGCTATATGCAATAGTAAACTCATTTTCTACATGTTCATATCAACTCCTATGTAGGCTATCACTGGTCTCCCTCTACTTCATTTTAAATTCTCATTATCATAAGCCTCCATTTTCCCACTATGCATCCTCTCTTTACCTTTTCACATCCCAATCTAATGCAGTTGATTTACCCCTATCCTATCCCCAATATCGGCAGCTCCAACACTCTTTCATATATCTAAATTCTTTATTATTGTCTATCAAAGGTATTCCCAAGAGAGTGAGGTTCTCAATCGCAAGGGATGGAAGAGGAAACTTTATGTGGATGACCGCATGGAATAATTAATTTTGTTACATGTAGTCGTCCCAATATGAGACTAAGGCTTTGATTAATTAATTAAAAGGTATTACTAGACATATCCAATACAACATATGCATCTATGCTACACCTCTCTTCTTAGCTCATTAAATGTCATCATCATTATCATTATCAAAGCCTTAATCCCAAAAGGATGGGGTCAGTTGCATGAACCAATGATCCAATGCCCATCCTGTATAGTCATCAACAAAAATGCTTCTACTCCAATCATTCCTTCCTAAAGCCAATAAAATTGTAAACCCATCCTCACCAGGTCCTTTTGAACTTCTTCCTTCAATGTCATCTTTGGTCTCCCCCTTGTTAGTCCAACCCTCTATCCTTCTAACAAGCATCTCTTGATCTTCTTTTCACTCGCTCAAAACATAGTGGGTTCTCTCATATATTATCCTCAATATCAGCAACTACAACTTTCTTCCCAGTATCTACATTTCTTATTTTGTCTCTCAAAGTTTAAACACACATCCACCTTAACATATGCATTAAAGATACAACCAACTTCTTATTATGCTACTTCTTAACTGCCCAAGATTCTAAATCATATCCACCATAACATATACAACTATGCTACACTTTTATTCTTAATACACTCATTAAATGCCCCGCACTCTAAATCATATAATAACGCGGGTCTGAGCGCAGTCTAAAAGAGTTTCCAAAACTGAATGAGAATGCTACAATTGCATAATAACCCAATTGTTGCTCTCTATTAAGCCACCGAAACTTAATTAAAGGAGTTAAATCTTGGACAATTTCTTCATTTCATCCACAACTCCAACTTTCTTCCAAATAATCACATTCATTGCATCTAACTATCAAAGCTATTTACACAATTTCACCATTACATATGCAATTATTCAATAACACTACACCTTTCTTAATATATTCTTTAGTTAATGCCTACCTGTATAAATTACACTTGACTAACCATAATCTTATAGAATTTCCTTTTAAGTTGGAGGAGAACACTACGATTGCATAATAACTCTATATAATTAAACAGTTGTTGCCCTGTATAAAGCTACCTAGACTAAATTCAATGACCTACATTGTGGTTAATATCTCCAGTCACTGTAAAGTTTGATCCACAAACAAAACTAAAAGAAGCATTAAAAAAAGTCCATGTAGAACAAGAAAACCTTTTGTGAAAACATTAGTAACTCTACATATAATAGTAGGTAACAGATTATGATCGAAAAACCAGCAACTAGGGGGCCATATGCAGTCTTTGGCTTAATATATTTGAAGTCATAGTGTAATACTATATATGATGACCGAAAATAACCATGTATATTAGAAAGCAATATGCAAAAAAATAAATAAATAAATATTGATTTTTGATTTTCAAAAATCCGAAAACAGTAAACAAAAAAGATAAGGAATGGGCCATAATTTTACAAAATGTAAAGGAAACTACCCTTCATTGTTCCACCAATATTTTGATGCACTATTTCCAGCAGAATTGATAAAAACACAAAAAGGTCAAAGGGATATTGAAGATGATTAGAAAGTACTTAACATTTACTCAGCCAAAAAGAAAAAAAACGAAACGTAAAATAGTGATAAAATTAAACTGTGATAATTCATTTGCAAAAAGTGCAAAATAGAATTTCTACCAAGCTAACTACATGAACTTTTTGGATATCATAGAGGTGCAGGTAGGTACAGTTTAAAGTACTTAGACTATCCTACACCATACTGATCGAACTTTATTCAAGTAGGCAGTGAAGACGGATTCTGTGTGATCCAATTTATAAAGTTATGCTACGGATAGTTGGTAGCCTAAGCAACGAGTCAAAAAAAACAAATCTTACTTAGGGTCAAGATAGCTCGGCACATTCAGGCTTATTCATTTTAATTATAAGTTGAAAAAAAAGGGGACCAAAATCTCCCTTACAAAAGGAAACTAGAAACCAGCATACATCTAGACCCTTAGATCAGAACTTAATTTATAGCCGTAAAATGAGGTAGGCAACCTCTCTGACCTTCTTTAACAGTTGTACCTATATATGGGCGATTACAGTAGCTAGTAAGAGAAGAATATATTTTACCTTATCAGCATATCCATAACCGCTCCCCTTTGCTGAGCTACTAGTTGATTGAGCACTGCAAAGACAATTCAATAATTGTATACTTTAGTTTCTTACGAAATCAAATTGTACCCCTCCAACAAACCACAAATTTGCTCGTAACTATTGATTCAAAATTGGGAAAGCATTTCAGAATACCTGCTGGAATTTGGACTTGTTTCTGCATCTACATTCTCTTCGAGAACCAAATCAAGCCTATCTATTTGCACAACAATCGGCTCTACTTGCACATTGCTAACTGACGGTAGCTACACTCAAAAGTCAAAAACAACCCCAAAAAATAAATATAAAACCGTCGAAATTCAAATCAAACCACCAAATAATCTTACTTTTACATTTCACTTCATCACATAATTTTTCTTCCCTAAAGTAATATCTACTAAATCAAACATCACTACACTAACTAAATACTTTCCAATTAAAAACCTGCATCAAAACAACAACTCAATTAATCAAACATTCCACTACGGATTTTCGATTTCCCTACTTTCGCAATGGTAAACAGTCCCAACTATTACTTAGCAATGGTAGCTTCAAAGCCTTCAACATATATAATTCATAGCAAAATCTCCACTAGATAATGCTCTACATATGATCCAATGACATAATTCTTATATCAAACATTACTTCACAATTTAACTACATTCAAATCAAATAAACTTCCATTAATAAAACAATTCAAAAAATCAAACATAATAAAGTCAAAACCAAATGGCATACCACAATTTCCAATTTTCCTACTTTCGCCGTCGTCACATTAATCGCCGGCGGCAATCCAAGGCTAGAATGTAAAGCATCACCATCAATATCTACATTCAACAACATCAAAAATCTCCAAATCAATCAATCAAATCACAAATTTGACCGCATTTTTAGCTTAATTCAACTAAATCACAAAAAAAAAAACCTAAATTGGAGAGTTGAGCAGTTCGCCCTTGTAATTTGAATTGATCTCTTGAGAATGATTTCAACCAGTACTTGAGCGTGTACTCCAATGCACGCGCGATTATTGACTCCATTTTCGCGAAATCCAAGGTTTCGCGAGTGTTCTAGAGGTTTTAGAAGGTTGTGGTTTTTTTCGGAGGTGCCGGAAAACCGGAAGCGGTTTTTGGTGAACCGGGAGTGGTTTTTGGAAAACCGGGATTAAGGGGAATATTAATGAAGGTAGTGTGCATGGAATGTAAAGGAATAAAATGGACATTGGAAGGTTGATTGGGAGAGGGAAAAAGTGAAGAGGGAGAAAGTGTGAAGGCGAGGTTGGCACGTGTGAAAGGTTGAAAGAGAAAAGTGAGGGGCACGTGTGGTGGATTGAGGTGGAAGTGTGTGGCACGTGGGAGGGGGAGGGAGAATTGGATCATGGAGTGAAGTTGGATGTCAGAGAGCTTGGATAAAGGGGATGTTAGATGTAAGACTGCGATAAAAGTATATGGGCAGAGGGTCTCTGATCCAGATGACTATTAATCTTTTTTCTAATTTGAAACTATACATTTTTATATTAGACTTGAATTTAAGGTTAATTTAGTGACTTAAAAAATATATTTTATGTATGCAAAAGTAAAATGATTGCAATTTATATATTATACAAGTGATTGTACTTTTAGTAATATATTGCTATGAATAAGTAAAGGTTTAAAAAAATTATTTTTTTAATTTGAAATGAGCTAAAATTTGATTCTAAATTTCTAAAAAAAAATAACTATTTTAGGTTATACCATGTACATTTTCTAAAATGATTTTATTAATAAATTGATATAATCTTTTGCATATACATTATGAGTATTGGCCTCTTTAACAACATGAGTAAAACTACTAAATTAAAAACAGTCACAGCATGTAGAACACATCTAACATTCTTATGATCCACATCTAACATTCTTATGATCCATTCTAATCAAGCAAAGTAACTGAAGCCCTCTTAAGCTGATGTTGTAAGGTAAATTGAAGGCCAAGGACCACTATCGTGATTGTCGGTTCTTGTTATTGCTACCCTCACCTTCATTGTAACAGCACTCCTCTACTATCTTGAATTAATACACTCATGCATATAGCAATTCCATCTAATACCGCCCCATCAATATTTAGGGGTGTTTGGTGGAGAGAGGTTTTGAGAGGAAAGAGAGTTTTGAATAGATTTTAGAGTTTTAACCTGTCAAAACTCTACTTTTAATGTTTGGTCTAGAAGTGATCATGGCCCGGGCATGGTTTGGGTCGGGCTTGTCACATTAAAGAAGGCTCGATGATCGGGCTCGTGCCGGGCCTAAGTTCGGGCCTAATTTTGTTGTCCAAAGCCCAGAATTTTGGAGCAGGCTTTTCGTGCTTTTTCGGGCCGGACCCAAAAAATTAAATAAACTTCTTAAATTTAAGCCGCCAAAACCCGCGGAAAAATTGCGAAAAATCGGGCCGAAAATATGATGCCCAAAACCCGCATTTTTTCAAGCTGGGCCAGGTCGGGCTAGCGGGACGAGCTAATGTTGATCACCAATACTGTTTGATGAAAAAGAGGTTTATAGAGAGTTTTGTACTAAATACTAATCAAAACTCTCAAATGAAAAGGCTAAGGAGGAGGAGCTTTTTCATTAGAGTTTTGGAGAGAAAGAAATTAAATAACTATTTTATCCATATAATTAAGTCTAGCAAAAAAACGTTTAAAAAACCAAATGTACATAAATGTCATATTACCTTACAAGAAAATACAAAACTTTAAGCAATCAGCTAAATATTGCCAAAAACTTTTACACAATCAGTTATTCAAATCAGCAGTCAAATCCTCTTAACAAAAAGTAAAACTCTAATAGCAAAATCTAAACTTTAACCGCTAAACCCGCTAAGCTCCATTTGCCAAACAGGGCATTAATTTCTCCCATCCCTCTACTAGCGCCTATCACTCCCTCCAAACTGCCAAACTTCTCTCAATTCCCACCATAAGTCTTTCTCTTTCCCCTGAGGCTTGAAAATTTTCGAGCAGAAAAAACAAAGCTCCAGCTACTACAGTATGATATCCCATTATGTAAAACCTCATTACGTTGGTTCTACACTTTCCACACAACCGCTACAATCTTCTCCACCTTCATCTCTAGAAGAAAAAAAAAATCCAATGCCCAAACTCGTTGCGTCCCCACGAAAGTGACAAACAAATAAACAATTGAAAGGTGAGATTTATTTTGTGGATATTTTTCCTTTTTCCTTAGATTAATCGGTGTTGTAAGTTGTTTCATGTCTCACATCTTTCTTTGCAAATTATCTCAATACGTACTTGATATGGTTGGTTCCTTTTACGTAAAAGAATTTTTTGTACTTTAAAAATTGAAGTCAGATTTTTGAATTTAAATCTCTTAAACTTTGAAAAATTAATTTAACTACCCTAAATTTGCAGAGTTTTGTGAATCAATTTAGGTAATGATTTTAGGTCAATAATCCATTGAGTGGACCCCACTTGTTACTTTCACTCTTCTTTGTTTTTTTTTTTTTTTGCTTCTGAAATTACGTATTTGCACAAATTAATGATAACTAAACCTTCTTCTCCCATCCTTTTCAAAAAAAATTCAACTAAACTACCATTGACCATTAAAATGGTTTTTTAAGATTTCGCATAGTTCAATTTCACAATTATCCCTCTTAATCTCTTCGCTTGCTCAAGGCTATGTTCTCCTCCATTCAATTCAACTAATCCAAATCCCGACCCTAAACGTATCCCTATATCAAAGGGGGAAAAATGGTAATAATTCATGAATGGTTGATTTTTTTATTAATATTTCAATGGTTCATTTCAGCAAAATTGCCCTTTGATTTGATAAATACTTTGGATTTAATTGAATTGTTATGTATCGAATCAAAAACGGCACACAACTTTCTCCGATCCATCTTCTTTCACAAAGCAAATACGACAGAAATGATGGTCAAAATATTTAGATTTGTTATGTACTGCATCACAGAGTAAACTATTTATCCCCATTGAAATATGTTAATGAAACTCCTTAAAAATCAATCTTTAATTGCAGCCATTTAACCCCAAAAAAAAAAAAAAAAAAAAAAAAAAAAAAANAATGAAATCACAAGAAATTAACAAAAAGATTATAACATGATATAAATTATGATCTCAAAGTTGCTTATACTTAGCACTATGTGCAATGTTAGTGGTTCTCCAAAAGATCGTGTTCTTCTTGCTTTAGCTTTGTCTTTGTTTTTATATATCATGTGTGGTTGCCCGTTGTTACAATTGTACATTATGGTTGATTAATAAAATTTCTCTTCCTAAATAAAAAAAAGTTCTCCATCAAAGTCATTAGTTAAACTAAGGGCAAACTGGTAATTTCAATATATAAAAAATTAAGGAAAGGTTAAAGAAAAATGGTGACTAGCTGTCAGATTATTGATCTAAAAACGTCACCTGATAGTGCTTCATAAGTTATTGCAAACTTAGGGCGGTTAATTTCAAGGGTTTAAATTCTAAAACAAGCTCTTTAAAGGAGTTTCTGACAAAATAAAATCCTAAATAAAATCTTCCATAGTTGGTATCTTTAAATGCAATTTTTCCTAAAAATTAGGTACTTAATTATTTTCTAACATAGAGATTAGCAAAAATATAATAGGAGAATTAATCAACTTTATCATAACAATCTCATAATTAAATCATACAGAATATATAACATGGTGTTTATATATTTGGAAACAAGTAAACAACTACGTACGTCGGAGTACAATTAATCAACATTCTTTTACTTTTTTACTTTTTCTTTTTTTTTTTTTTTTTTTTTTTTTTTTTTT
>PYUH01000238.1:4287753-4308244 GCA_016808085.1 Suaeda aralocaspica | reverse complement strand
TTTTTTTTTTTTTTTTTTTGAGATAGAAGAAAACAAGCAAATTACACTCATTTTCTCATATTTGCAGGCAGCGTATGAGCTGCAGCCACAAAAATACAAGGTAAAAACTTACAACAAATAAAATTAAAGGAAGAAGTTAAAAGAAATATATGAGTAACAAGAGAAACTATATGTGAAAGGCAAGACCTTGACCCTCTAAAAGCATGAATCATTTGAAGTGAATCCGTATGCAACACAAAACTACTACTCAGCTTCAAAGCTTCAATTAGACCAAAAAGGATTGCATATCCCTCTGCTTGCAAATCACATGATGCAAACACTCTTCTTGCACCAGAAATAGAAACACAACCCTCCCTTGAGATCTCTCATCCCATAGCAGCCCCCCATTCACGTGGTTTGCGCAACTTTGAACTCTTCCGAGCTCCATCTACTTGTATATTCCAGACCACAACTCCAATTACACCACTTTCCTAGCTTAATTGAATGGGAGAATGAGAAAACTATACAAACACCTGGACAAGTAAAGGGACACTATCTATCTATATATCAAACCTTTCGAACTCAACGTTGTAAGACATCTAGTTCTCACTTGGAATTTACTTTTCAAAACACCTAAAAGATTAGGCATATCAGAATTGAAAATAATATTATTTTGATGGAGCCAATATACTCCATAATAAAGTAAAAAATTGAATTTGTGAGAATAACCCATGTTCCTCTATCTTGTAGAAATATGAAAGAAAGATATGGAGTGGAATATCAAAACAACCATCCATTAATAAACCTAAGTCAAAAGCAAGCCATAACCTTCTACTAAAACCAAATTCACAAAATAGATGAACAGAAGACTTATTGTGATCACTAGAAAAACCGCACCCCATAGGAACTTCAATATTTCTTTTAGCCAAATGCTCTGTTGTAGGCATAAATTTCATGTAAGATTTTCCAGAGAAATAATTTCCGTTTAGAAAATAAAGGTTGCTTCCAAAACCAAATCACTCTAGGATCAAAAGACTTACCACCATTTAAGAAAGAATACCCACTTTTCACTTTAATAATCCTTCCCTAGTATCTCCCCAAATAAGCGCATTATCAAGAATCATAGGAAAAAGATGAGTACTCATAATACACTCAGCTGCATCTTGATTATAATATAAGGTGATCTTTGTGAAATTCCAAAAACTGCCTAGTAATAGCAACTCTTGCACCAATTTGAGAGTATTAGGATTAAGCACAAGAGAAGGATGTCTGAGCATTACTAAAACTCCGATCCTCCCAATCATCAATACGTACTCATGAATTGAAATGCCACTCTTTGACCCAACACACCATAAAAGGCCCTTCTTTAAATTTGCAGCAACATTATACATGCTCCTAATTGAACTCCAAGAAGGAAGATAAAGTTCGCCAAAGTGATATGGGAGGCAACATTTTGGATAATATACGCGACTTGTTAAAAGAGTAGGTTTGCAATGGAACCTTATAGCACTATAAAACTATAAAGTTGTATTAAGATGACACAAATTTCTCAAGCCAACACCCCCTACTAATTTATAATGCTCCAGCACTTCTTTTTCAAACCAATAGATAGGTTTAGTTTTCCTAGTTCTAGCCCACCAAAACCGCAAGATAAGAGAAGTCATCTTCTTTGTGATCACTAATAGGACCGCATAAACCACAAGAATATGCATGTGAAGCAACAGTGGTGAGGATTAAATTAGCACTTAAAACCTTCCAACCATAATGAGCGAGGGAAAATCCTAGGAGATAATCTTCAAAACAATTCTATCTGCCAAAAACCGAAACTGAGTCGAAGATCTACCATCAACATCCATAAAACAACCCAAATAATAAACATTTTCATATCATGATTAAGCTGAAGAGGTTTTTTCATTATTTAATTTTAACAAAATGGTGAGGCATATTTGGACTAAGGGCATGTTTACTTCACCTTAAAATCCGTTCGGTTCAGTTCAGCTCAGCTCCGTTCAGTTCAGCTCTTCCCATATTTTGCTATTCATTAATCCTTCATGAAAAACTTTCAGTTCAGCTCAGTTCCGTTCAGTTCAGCTCAGCTCAATTCAGTTTAGTTCAACTATTTTCAGTTGAAGTAAACAGGCCTTAAATACAACAAAAAATTTGTCATAATTAACCATTTCACCCAAAATTTTACAGAAGTCATCAGTACATTCTTTAACAAACCAACAATTTTGAAATGAAGCTTTGAAGAAAAGAAAAGCATCATCCGCAAAGAATAGATAAGAGAATAGGAACAAAAATTCCAATTTGCAAGCCACGAATCAGTTTTTGTCATTCAAGGTTGAACAATTGATTTTATCATTTGCGGTTGTTATGCTCGGTTTTGGTATGTTTTGTATTTTCAAGAGCGAAAACCGAGTTTGGGAGGAAGCTTGGACGAAACGAGAATGACATGTGCATGGGAATGCGTGCCAAAAGGTTATGGAAACAAGTCATGAAGAAACTATGAAGAAATAAGAAGAAAAGAAAGAAAAAAAGCAATTCTGGAGCCTCAATGCGCCCGCATAAAAAGCCTATGCGCCCGCATTTTAATCAAAGTCTGCCTTAAAAGAGCTTCTGAAGGATTGATGCGGGCGCACAAAACTCCTATGCTCCCGCATCAGCGATTTTTTCCGTAATCTTTGTTTCTTTTATTTTCTTCGTATTTTGACTTTGTAAGCCCAATTTTGGGGATATTAAGGGCACGACTCTCTAGGCAAAAATACTTTATGCTTTTCATAACTTAGAATTACTCTCTTAGGGTTAATTAAGCACTTTTTCTCTCTCAAAAAATTAGATTAGGAATTAGGGTTTGTTCTCAACAATTAATTTCAATTCAATTCAAGTTCTTCAATTTGGTAATTCTTTTTACTTTTACTCTTTTTGCTTAGTTTAATTTATGCTTTTTAGTTTCATTAGTTTAATTAATTTAGTTTATTTGTTGATGTTAATTAGTTTAATTGTTAATTATTTCATGAACTTAATTATGAATTCTATAATTATGATTTCTTTAATTTTCATGTTCATGAGTGAGTAATCAATTTTCTAGGGTTAGGAAAACCTTGAGTAATTAATGGACTAATTAACTTAGATTGTTTCAATTCCACAATTAGTAGTCAAATTCTTATTATTGGCCTTTTCGTTTACAATTGAATTGTGCGCAGATTTAGTTGTAATTTTGGCAATTGTCGAATTTGATGCCGAGAGGTAAAAATACCACAATAAGACCACTGAATAATAGGCGGAATTAGTCTAGGCATGAGCGAGAGCCGCTAGATGAGTTTTGAGTGAGTCTAGGTTCGAGAGAATTAGTGAGCCCTAATTTGATGATAATTGTGAGATTGAACGATCTTTGTTAGTGAATCCATTAGTTGTTCTTGGTGACCCGAATAACCCTAGACTTTAATTTATTGGTTTTAATCTTCACCATTTCCCATAATTGATTAGTAGTTAATTAGTAGTCAATTAGTTAATCAACATTTCTCAACCAAGTCCCTTTACGCGGTTTAAGCTTTTTAGAACTAATAGAGTTCAATTGCTTCCCTGAGGATTCGATCCTTACCTCCCTAGCTACATTAGTTAGAGTTGTTTGGTTTATTTTTGATAGGTGTGTGATAGCCTCATCACATATTAGGTTCATATAGTTTCATTTTAGGAATGAATTGCATGAATTGTCCATTTTGTGCTCTATTACGCTTCGTTTGTGGTTTTCTTATTATTATTTTTTTTTTGTAGTTTTATAGTTATTTGGAAGCTTTCGAAGCAAGGTTGAATGAAGTAGATAATTGTGAGAGGAAAGTTGGAGATTATGAATGTTTGACTCCAGGATTATCATCATATGATGTCTATTTAGTATTCATGTGGGTCATGGAGTAGCTTATTGGGGTGAAATTGAGCTAAAATTGAAGAAACATTGATGTTTGTGAAAGTTCAGCTTGATCAACGCTCACTATTTTATTCATATCTCAAGATATACTGATTTGATTGATGTGATTCAAGTTCCAGTGGAAATTAGACTCAAAGAGATTCGCAAAGGTAGGTCACACGCCTCATTTGAATGCCTACTCAACATAAAGCCCCCCAAATTCAACCCAATAGATTAGGAATTGAAACCAATGCGCATTGATTTATTCTTCGCGCCTCTGCAGTAGTTGCTTAGTCCGTTGGTTACCCAGTGCCCACTGGTCGAGGCCCTAGCTGGTCGGACTTGTGTTAATCGTGATTTTGGGTCTTTGTTGCATAATATCTACTATAATTATACTAAAAGAGAACCCACTAGGTCTAGAGCTTGCCACGTGTCGCTTTAGCATTAAAAAAATTTCCTCAACTGTATATTATTCCTCTCTAAAAAATCTTCTATAATATATTTATCTATACTAAAAGCTTATAACTATATTTTTAAAGTAATGAATGTAAGTTGAACAAATATATTAATTTTTTTACGATACTCAATTCTCTAAAAGTTATCTACTCTGTAATATCTTACTTGGCCTTTTCTTTAATGTATTTTATAAAATAAAAAAAAAAAACAAATTATAAAATTTCTAATTTATTACCACAGTTTGTTGTTTTTCTAATTTTATTGGTAACGTGGTATTATATTTTTAATAATTTAAATTGAAATAAAATATGTTACATTTATCTTGTTGAGTAAATGAATGAAATACATTATAATAATTTGTGTCGTAATAACTTATATTTTAATATATACTTTTTGAGAATTAATTATACTCAAATTATTATTTATTATGTAATTTATTTTTAATTAAAACATACAAATTATTTTTATATGACTATCAAATACAAAACAATCATTTAGCATTCATATTGATAATTAATTTTTAATTTGTAAGCCATATATCCTACGGATAGTATACTAGTTTTATTACTTTACAAAGCCCATTAGTAAGCAAGTTAATATAAATAAGTGTTAGTAATGTGTTTAGGGGAGACTTCAATAAATTCTTTAGTGGACTATTCCCTCACTTATGGGAGTAGCGGTATGTTTTTTTTTTTTTTTCTCTCAACTTGGCAATTAGTTTATTAATTTATCTAAGTTTTGTTTTGAAGTTTAATGTTTTCTTTTTGCTTATTATTATGTTCTCTTTCTTTTACAAGAGCAGTTTTATCTAGTATTAAGTTGAACCCTAATATGAATTATATGCTATAAATTAATCTCATTTCCTCAATTTAATTAGTTTGTTATTTATCTTTGTTAGGGTTGGTTTGTTTATCAATATTTGACTAGAAATATGATAAGTCACGCCTAGCCGACCAAAACCCAATAGAAACCCCTGAATCATTATGCACAGTCCCCTGTCACCGTGCCCAATTCGAGGTCATCACGCCTGGCCGGCGGGGCACAGTGATTCCCACGAGTTTTGGATTTAATTTCCCCTATTTTCGACTTTGTATATAATGTACTTCTTCCTTAGGTTTATGTATGTCTTATTATTATTTCTAGAAATTAGTTTTAGATTAGTTTCTCTCTAAAAAGTACTTTTGTGGAATTCATTCAATCATTCAATTCAATGTAATTCAGGTTCTCTATTCAACTTTTCTTTGTTCTTATTTTAATTCATGTTTTTAGTTTATGTTTTTGTGTTATAATTAGTTTATGCTATTAGTTTCTAGTTTCTAGTTTTAGTTTTTATTATTTGTTTTATGCCCTAGTTTTATGTTCTTGATTAATTTAGTTATTTTTGATTAATTTGTTAGTCTTTAATTATGTCTTTAGTTTTATTTTCTTTTGTTGATTTAATTTCTATGATTTTAATTGTGTGTGAGCAGTTCCTTTCCTAGGCTAGGGGATCCATGGATTGATTCCATTGCTTTGTTTCATGATTAAAACATGATTTTTGTTGTTTCTGAATTCCTATTGTCAATTTATGTTGCTTTCAATTAAATTCTGGCCAAGTTTGATTGTTAGTTTGATATTGTCGAAATCGATACCGAGAGGTAAGATTACCACAATTAGATCACAAAGATAATAGGCAATACGAGTCTAACTGAGCTAGAGCCATTAAAGAAGTTTTGAAGGATACTAGATTCGAGAGAATTAGTGAGCCTTAGTTCAGGAAGTCAATAATTTGTCAATTAATTGTTATTCGATTTATTGGTTGGTCTGTGGTGAACCGATGTCCTAGACTTAATTCATTGATATATTTTCGTGTTTGATTTCTTCCTTATAAGTAATTAGTTTATTAGTTGGAAACCAATTCAAATGCCCTTTACTGCAAAATAGCTTTTTAGAGTTAGTAGAATTTCGTTGCTTCCCTGTGGATTCGATCCCTACTTCCATATCTACATTAGTTGGAGTTGTAGGTTATTTTTTATAGGTATACGACTGTCCCTTTCAAAATAGTATTTATTAAATGTGTTTAGGTTCGTAACGAAAGTTGGTTCTTGATCGATTTTAGATTCCTAATCAAAAGTAGGTTTTACTGACATGAAATTAGTGAATATTACTTGCTATGGTTTTTAGAATGCTATTCTATGTATTTAATATGCATGACTCCATAAAAATAGGTACAATTGCACCATTAGGGAAGTCATTTCTTGATCGAAAGAAATTCATGGCATTTGTAGGACGCATCTATCCTGTTGAATTTAATCTGATTAATTGGGGGAGAAATTAAGGATTACATTGGTTCATATTAGTAGTGATACTTAATTCTAGAGCTTTTTATTCATATTTTCACTTTATTAGTCTATAATTTTAAAGCAATCAATGATATACATGTTTTATGTTGTGTTTCCCCCTCATTTTCGGTTGATTCTTGTGCTAAATAGTTTAGATTGTGGCTTTTCTTTTATTAAATATCGTCTTTCGATGTTAAGTTATGTTTTGGAACGGTTTTAGCGTCTTTAGTAGACTTTAAGAGCTTTTTACGGTTATTTTTTGCTTCCTCGGTTATTACGCGCGGTTTTTGGTTTGTTTTATATGTTACAGGAGCGTAATAGGGAGTTATGAAGTCACTAGAAGCTAAAACGAGTCAAAATGTGCTTGCCTCGGGATGCATGCCAAGTTACGAGAAGCTACGATTAAGATTTGAAGGAGTCGAGCGAAGAAATAAGAAGATCATCAAAAATTAACTCAGGAAATATCATGCGGGCGCAGCCTTGTAAAGGTCTTTTGATCTATACGCGGAATAAGAAGATCGTCAAAATATGGTTCGGACTTTTTATAATTTTGGTACGGTTTGGAGTGAAATTTTTTGAAATTTCGGTGTTTGGTTTGGAGTTTTAAAATTTTGGTGTAAACCACACACCGAACACCGATCTACCCGAATCCTCAATGAAGGCCCAATAGTCCAAAGTTCCAAAAGAACCTAAAAAACCCTAACCCACTTGTTAATTTGTTATGAAGATTGTTTAATGTATATTAGATACTTAGACACTAGATATATATGCCTATATACTTTTAGCAGGTCAAGTAGGATTTGAGGGAAGACAAGTAGAAAAAAATGTCCTACAAAGTTATAGTTCGGTTTGGATTCAAAAGTAGAAGACCGAATTTTTATGGTCCGGTGTGGTTTGGACTGTAACATAATTTGGATTGGATTAGAGTAAAAATTTATAGTCCGAAATATAATGGTTTAGATTTGGAGTTGGCCAAAGTCCAAACCACACATCGAACTTTCACCCCTAAACCCCGATACATATAATAAATATATATGGAGAGAGTGGGTCACCTTGACGTAATCATGCCTTCGGAATAAAGAAAGAAGTCGATTCACCATTAACCACATCATTCATTGTTGCTACAATACAATATGTCATTAGGGATGATAATAGGTTGGACCAAGGGTGGATTATCTAGGTTCTGATTACGATCATAGTTGGATTTTTTAGAAGAGGGCGGAATTATTTCCTGGCAAATCTAGAGCTGGTTTTTATCTTTCAGAGTCAGTCGGAGTCAATTTGAAATGTCTTTCCTTATGATAATCGTGATAACTACTTTTTAGCGCTCATTTATATTTGTATTTTTAATATATTTACAGTTGCCAATAAATTCTACTAGTGTAATAAACTAATAATAGTAACGATACTGATAGTAAAATTAGAAATAAATTTATCAATAATAATTAGCAGTAGAAGAAGAATTAAAGTCAGAGGTGGTGGCAGTGGCGGAGTTGGATTAAATTGTCAGACACAACGGATTAGTTTTAGGATCCGACTCCTACTCCATTTTCAACTCGGAGTCAATTTTTTTTTCCCGAAGTTGGAAACGAAATAGTGTTGGGCAAATTCAAAGCGGAATTTTTCTTCGGAGCAGAATAGGGTCGAAGTCGACCTTAAATGTCATCTCTCTGTGTCATCCTAGTATTTAATTACGTTAAAGTTGAAAAACTTGAATATTTATAGGAAGATTTTGAATATTCATATCTGAAAATATAACATTCATAATTTTATAGAGCTTATAATGCTTTGTAAAGTCTTTGTCATTAAAGGGTTGAAATTGATCTTTATTCGCAATTTTTTCAATCATAAATTAAAAATTTCTCATTATTTGATTTGTAACTTTATTCAATAATTTTGATGATTGTTCCATTTTGAATGTTGAACTATATTTCAAGTTGATTAGTGAAAACCAAAATTTTAGAAATTTAATATTAAAAATTCTTTAAATGAATTTTTGAATGTAGTGGAATATTCACAAAATACTTAATTTTTTTCTTAGTTGATTGAATACTAAAAAAAATAATAAATAAAAAAAACATTTTTCTTAAATTTTCACCAAAAACATAAAAAAATAATAATCTTAAAAATTTGGGTATAAGCCCTATAGGATATAACAGTAGGCCTACCAGGTAACTTGAGGTTGGACCAAGCTTAAATGAGGCCCTTCAAGGCCCAAGGCCCAAGGCCCAAGGCCCAAGGCCTCACTTCAGTTGATTGTGCCTAAATGCCTGATGTCATCTTATAAAAGATCTTTATTGTTAATTTGAAAATTCCTTAATGTACTTGGAGAGTTATATGAGTAATAGGACTGTTCAAAATAATCCGATCCGAGCGATTCGATTAAAAAAAGTTAGATAATTTTTATAAATTTTTTGTTTCGGATATTTCGAATCGGATGCGGATCACACTTTTCCCATTGTCGGATATCCAAAATATCCGAAACGCTTAAAAAATTAGGGTTCTCGGATCAGATCGAATTATTTCATTGAATTTAGTAGTTTTGTAGTATTTTCAAATTAAATTTTTACTTTATACATATATTTTCGGATTATCGAATATTCGGTTATCCAATCTGACTTTTTGGGTATTTCGGGTCGGATATCGATTTGGTTCGGATCAGATCGATCCGATTGAACACCCCTAGAGAGTTATTGGCAAAGGTACGTTATTTGTGCCATTGCTTTATATTTCATGCTCAATTGAGTTAATTTGTCCATAAATTGCTTTATGTTAACTACTCTGAATTATGATTATTATATTAGTGAACATTTGTAGAATTGTACATATACATTGGCATCCAGTCTAGAATGCCCAACACAAGCACATAAGAGGGGGAGGATATGGGATCTTCCTAGATGCTCGTGGTAAGGATCGAACCCAGGACTTACCCCTGGCGTTTGAAAGGCTTGACCACTAGGCCAAACCCCTTTCCTTAACGTATATAGTATATACTTGTACATACATGATTAAAGGTTTAAATTAATAAAAGGATTGATTATATCAGGTCATTACATGTTCTATTAGTACTCTAACATATCAACATGTAGTATGCTTAAATTTTAAGTGATTAAGTCTTTCTCGAGCTAGATCCAAGCTCTATTCACCTTTCTAATCATGGGTTCTCGAGCCTTCTCAATGTTGGTTCGAGCTACGAGTTAGTTTCAAATCAAGTTACATTTGGTTGAAAATTTACCTTAATTCATATTTTCGTCTAGATTTCGCAGCCATTTACAAATTATGTTAGTTTTTGACGGATATGCCCAAATCCACCAGCCCAAGTGCCGGACCCTAGGCTTGCCTCACTACCAGAACAAAACAGAGTTACCTACCAAAACATACACCGTAACTCACAAGCCGAATTGTGAAGTAAACGTCTTTTTCTTTTGTAGAAGTTATGTACACATCAAGAGTGCAACATAATAAACACCTTACAATGAACACATTTTTTTTAAACTCCCTCTAATACCAAAATTCCACAAAAGCCCTTTTGCATGTTATGTTATAAAATATGTGGAGTTAAAGAAAAGCAAATAACCTAACAGCTCCTTCTCATCTGCTTCTTGTTCACCATTTTACATTCTCTTTTATTTTTTCCACCATTAAAATTAACAATGACCCAAAATCTTGTACATAATTAATATTTTTTGTAAGTCCAATGTCTCAATCTTTCAAACAACTCTTTTATATGTCAATATCATAACTATGGTCAAAATACTCAAATATATGTAACATATGTAGTCATGTAACACAATTATATATAGCCTACTTGCTAAGCAACGTTACTACGTTAGGTGATTGATAGGAACTTTGAACTACAACCTCAAGAACTTTCCTTTTACACAAATCTTATGTTTTTTTTTTTGGACATGTTTTAACATTCAAATGCATTACATTACTCTCATTTTTTAGTCTTCCACACATGATAAATTAGCAAATATAGAAATATACTACTCTTTTCAGCTGAGTTTTGTTAAGCCTTAATCATTTTAGTCTGGACTAATCTTGTACTAAGTCTCTCATTTCGGTGTTAATTATTTCATAACTACCACAATGCAGCTTCATATATCACCAAGTTTAAGGCATGTAACAGTTTTTCCAGGCAAAGGTGTTAGGGAGTTCATCAAAGTAAAAGCTGGATCAAGGCGGTTTTCGTATAGGATGGTGTTGTATTCCTTGTTGTTTTTCACATTTTTGCTGCGTTTCGTGTTTGTAATGACCGCGGTAGAAACAATTGACGGCCAAAGAAATTGTTCTTCTATAGGTAACTTTGGATTTCCCTTCCTATATTGGTTTAGTTGCTTTCTAATGGTATATGATCTATTATACTAACTTTTTTTTTTCTTTTGATGATTTAGGTTGCTTGGGGAAAAGACTAGCACCAAAGATTCTTGGAAAAACTTCAACTTCAAGTGTAATTTTCTAAATTTTCTGTTTCTGACATCCTGTGTTTACATTAGTAATTAGATGTTCTTCACGAATTTTTCGAAAGAAAATCCATGTAACCTTGATAATCTGCTTATTGCAGGTCCCAGAAGTCCTATATGAAGTATTTGAAGAACCAAGTAGTTATGTAAATGAAAGAAATCCAGGACCTGATATTCCTCAGTCCTTGGAAGAGTTTATGGCCGAAATGAAAGACAGTAGACCAGATGCCAGAGAGTTTGCTGTCAAGCTAAAATCAATGGTAAGTTACTTGCTATTTCTTGTTAGATTTCCGGGCATAACTTCCCTTCGAAACATCTGAATGAACAAGGGTAGACGGTGTAATTCTGATTGTATTGTACAATTGTATTACAACATGATGCAGGTAAACTATCTTGAACAAAGGACAAGAACAGCGAAAATACAGGAATACCTATACCGGCATGTAGCATCCAGCAGTATTCCGAAACAACTGTACTGTTTAACATTAAAGCTAGCCAATGAGCATAGCCTAAACTCAGCTGCCCGTCTTCAGCTTCCAAATGCTGAGCTAGTCCCTTCTCTTGTCGACAACTCGTTCTTCCACTTTGTTCTAGCCTCTGACAATGTCTTAGCTGCATCAGTTGTTGCAAACTCTCTTGTTCGTAATTCTCTCCATCCTGAGAAGGTAGTTTTACACATCATCACAGATAAAAAGACCTTTGCGCCTATGCAAGCTTGGTTCTCTCTACATCCATTAACTCCTGCTGTCATCGAGGTCAAGGCGTTGCACCAATTTGATTGGATTAGTAAAGGGAAAGTGCCAGTTTTGGAGGCCATGGAGAAAGATCAGAAGGCTCGGTCACAATATAGAGGTGGATCACAAGCAATCGTTGCAAGTGATGGCGAAAAGCCTCATGTTATTGCTTCAAAGCTTCAAGCTATGAGCCCCAAATATAACTCCATCATGAATCATATTAGAATACATCTGCCAGAGGTATATTCATTTTTCTAATGCAAAGTTTGCACTATATGTCTATATGGCCTAAAGTACAATTGATTCACAGAACAGAATTCATATCTAAATCTTTGGTACCAATAGTCCATACTATCAGTATATATACTAGTATAGCTATAAGTGCAATAGTAAGATAGGTTAGATACCTTGATCATGTTCTTATTATTCTTTGTTTAATGACTTGCAGCTGTTTCCGAGCCTTAATAAGATTGTGTTCCTTGATGATGATATTGTGATACAAACAGACTTGGCACCCTTATGGGACATTGATATGAATGGAAAGGTCAATGGAGCAGTACAAACCTGCAGTGGAGATGATAAATTTGTTATGTCAAAGAGACTAAAAAACTATCTGAATTTCTCCCATCCGTTGATAGCAAACAACTTCCACCCAGATGAATGTGCTTGGGCTTATGGTATGAACGTATTCGATCTAGAGGCTTGGAGAAACTCGAACATCACAGATTCGTACTACCATTGGCTTCAACTGGTAAATCTGCTCAACTTCTGACTACTTAACCATCATATAAAATACTTTGTGATTAGTATCTGACCATACATTATGACCACTATTTTTACACAGAATTTGAAGTCAGACCTAAGTTTATGGCAGCTTGGCACATTACCACCAGGACTAATAGCATTCCACGGTCATGTTCATGTCATTGATCCGTTCTGGCATATGTTAGGTCTCGGATACCAAGAGGACACTAGTGTTACAGATGCTGAAAATGCCGGAGTCATTCATTTCAATGGAAGAGCAAAACCTTGGCTAGATATCGCTTTTCCACAACTCAGGCCATTGTGGGCTAAATATATTGACTTCTCTGATAAATTTATCAAGAGTTGTCACATAAGAGAAACTTGACATATTGTTTTCAGAGGAAATTGAGGTGAATTTCCTTGTACATGAGCTAGCAGCACGCGCAAAGACCAAAATGCAAGATAAAATGACAAGGCCGCGAACAAGGATGAAGAGTTCATATATACATTAAGCCTCATTAGATTAGTTTTCCTATTTTTGTGTATTCTCTCATCTTATATTCTTTCAGTTCATTATATGATAATTGTGATGCAATATACAGAGTAAATTGGTAGAAAAGTTTTGGTACAACCATAAATAATCATATATATATATATAGCTCAACTAACTAGCTTTTTTTCCTGTTACATTGGAAACTAAGTCCTTTAAAAATTTAGCTGACTTAGTGATGGGTGAATTAACAGCCATCAAATTATACAAAACATTCTCAACCTCAACAATCGAAGGCCGAGACTTGAACTTCGAAACCACCTTCAGCTGGTCCGTTTGTCTTTCGTCTTCAACGAACACATTCCATAACTCTCCACTCACAACGCCGTCTCTAACACACTTGAAAACAACCCCTTTTCGCTTACTCAAAATCCCTCTAACCTCCAATCCTAGGAAAGCATAAACAACCTCAAATGAACCTACAAAACCCTTCAAATCATCGAACTCCCCTTCGTCTTCGAAAGCCCATTTCGGGTTAAACAGCACCACAGGGGTAAGATACAAGCTATCACAAACTAATTTCATATCTGTCAACTGTGAAGAATTTGGCGCCAAAAAAACAGCCACGTCAGCAGAATTCAAAATTCCGTTATGAACTGTCATAACTGTATTAACCTCAACATGCTCAAAAACACAAAATGTATTACCCTCAAAAGCCTTTACACCACTAGCCAATGTAGCTGCATTAGGCCAAATGAGCAACACCTTAATAGGTGATCCTTTTCTCTTGATTTGGAGGTCCCCGAAAACGTCGAAAGCGAGCTGAGTGAGTGACTCAGGGGAGTCATCAATCAATGGTATTTCAACTCTATACCTTGGTGGCTTTTGTTTTTTTATCCTACCAGTGAATTTTGGGTTGTTGAGTGGTTTTTGTAGCGCGGTCGAAAGGGTTGTTTTGGCTTGGAGGATGGCATTTTCCTTGGATGTTGGGGGTGTAGGGGAAGAGGAGCTAGATGAGGAAGAATGAATGGTGAATATTGGTATGTTTAGGTGTTTCCTAGGTAAAAATGTTTGTAAGGAAACATTATTTGGGTGATTTGGAGAGAAGTGAAGAGAATTTGTTTGGATTTTGGAGGGTGAAAATGTATGAGAAGAATTGGGAGTTTTTGAGGTTTGGATATGGGGTTTGAGAAGATTGGAAGCCATTGTGATTAGATGAAGATAGTGTAGAGTATTTTGATTGATTTTGGAGGATAAGGTGATGAGAATTGAGAGAAGTGAGATACTTTCAGCCTCACAATCACATACTCACATTAATCACAAGTAAACCTTGGCCTTTGGGCTTTTTACTCAATACTAGCTTGTTCAAAGAAATAGGTGACCCTTCTTGTCCCTTGAGGGCTTTGGCCCTTGACTACAAGTATGTCTTTTTTTTCGTGTTAGTGAGTCACGAGGGCATGTGATAAGAATCGAATGATTGATTCAAGCACTAGTGCTTAGGATTGAGAGAGAAACTATAATCAACTAAATTATCCTTCATTCTCACTATAAATGTCAGTTTTTTTTTCCCTTAAATAATTGTGCTTTGCAACTTAGGTATTCCGTAGTACAACTTTCAATTAATAATTTGATACATTTATTGCAAAGTAAATATTGGAGTGGTAGTTGTGTGGTTGGCGATCGGAAGTTTTGCTCTTGACAAATATTGGAGTGGTGGGCGAGTGGTGTTCAGGTGGTTGTGTGGTGCAATGAGTGGTTGTAGGGTGGTTAGGTGGCGGCACAATGGCGATTGATACTTGGTAGTGGTTTGTGAGAGAAAGTTAGAGAGGGACAAGATTATCCGTTCACATACAAATTAAAACGAGAGTAAGGATAATTTTAGGACGACAAATATCCTACCCCTCAATCCCATGGTTAAAAAAACAAGTGCATACCAATTGGTGCAAATTCATTGGGTGAAGCTCAGAAACATGAAGGAAACCAAAAGGGTATATCCTATGCATGTGGCACTCCAAATTAGACCGAAAGAAGCTTCTACTTATATTCATGAATTTCACTTTGTCATGTCTTATAATGGAGTTTGAATCATAAAACCACGCTTTTTAACAAGAAAAAAATAAACATGAAGTATATAAAACCTAATCCCACTATCTAGATAACAACAAAATAACATCAGCTTGCAATCTTAAAAATACCAAAGTGACCAAACCTAAATCATTTGCTCTTTTTTAGTTTTTCCAAACATTGCATAGTAATGAAAGTGAAATCTCTAGAAATAAACAAATTGTTGAATATTTTAAAGAGAGATACATATACAAGCATACAACTAAATGTTTCACCTAACATGTGAATCACGTAGGAGAGCTTTTTTAGTTGAGCCAAATTCCACTTGAGATTATAAAGATTGTATGAATGTATATAATGCAAGCTTTTAAATACTCCCTCCACTTAAATTGCTTATGCGACTTATTTTGCTACGTAGTTTTAGGAGATGGAAGGTTTTTGTTAGTTCATTCAACAATAAAATATGTTAATAGCTAGTAGGGTGTGTGGTCACTAAGCGAACAGTATTAAAATATTATTGACTCTTTTACAAATAATGTAAAGTATGTTTGAGACTAGAAAAAAAAATTATATATATAGCGTATTTGAAACGAAACAAAAAGAGAGTCATGCTTATTATGGATAAATGTTTGAAGGGAGTGAGAGACTGAAAAATATTTTAATATTCAAACTTAAACATTATGAAACCATGATGCTATGAATTTATGGGAAATCAAGTCTTTCACTCAAAGTAGCTTGCAGTTTTTCATGTGCTCAATATTCAATAATCATAGTTATATTGAATACGTTATACAAAGTAAATGTTTAAAAAACTCTAATATTTTCTTCTATAATTATTAATTTCGATTGAATTTACTAGACAATTTTTCAAAAATAAAACTCATTACTTACCATAGTTTATTTCTAACAACATTTTAACTTTTTTTTATATATAATTTAATAATTATACTCAAAATTACCATGAAATCATTTTGAAAAATAAGAAAGTGCTTGACTGCTTGTAGCAATGAAAATGAGACAAAAGAGTAACTGCATAACAGATGACATAAACCAAACAAATGGGTGAAAAGTAGTATTCTAATATCAAACATGAAGCTGGACTTAACAACCATTATACTATATAGATAATAAATTACTTGTGTTTCAAAAGAATGCTAAAATTTCCATGAAAGCAAGTCAACATGACAATGCAATTTCTTGTTCTTCCAGCAACATTCAGATTTCATGAAGTCGCTTACATCCAAACAAATGAGGCCTAGGTAGTACCGGAAACTAGGGATCAACCAACGAACAGAAGAACCGATTTACAGGATGGTTGAAACATGAAAGAAAATACTAGTTCAGAGATTTTTACAATTTCGTTTTTTCAACCACTAGAAGCAGCATTTTCATTGAAGTTCCACTGTTCACATACACAATCCACATCCAATCAAATGTAGTTTGTTAGTAGACTTCAGCACAAAAAGCTTGTGCAGTCAAATGGCAAATTGACAATTGACTATAAAAAGAACAGAAGAGAAAGAGAGAGGAGGGAAAATCATGGAGCGACTGTAACTCTGGATGAGGGACTACGAACTTATGCAGTTAAGCCACTGGCGGACGAAGCACGTGATCCTGAGATGTATCGACTGAAGCTGGCGGCATGAACTGCCACATGGCAACTCCTGGGTATCCCATAAATGGAACCAACTTGCCTCCTGGAGCTTGGGTTGGTGGAGCGAAAGGAGTAGGGATAGCAGTTGGGGCAGGAAGGTATCCAGGTTGAGGTTGAGTGTTCATCGTCTTCAGCTGCTGCTCTAACTTGTCCTTCTCAACCTTCAGCCTCTGCTTCTCATCTCGGAGCTCGTTCTTCTCAGTCTAAGGAGAATGGATAAAACAAATTTAGACACCTTTGGATAAACATCCAAACAAGAAAGTAGTAAAAAAATTGTTCTCCAGTGGCCTGTAAAAAGGGTAAACTACACAGACCTTCAATTCCTTGATCTTCTCTTGTAAACTCGAATTTGAGTCCTTCAATTTTTGTGCCTCACTCCTTAGTTGAGTCACCATTCGAACAGCGTCAATCAAAATGGCTGCCTTGTCAGTCTTGGGAGTTCTACCAGGTTCTAATATTGAACCCAACTCCATAAACCTACACACGATTATAAATCATTAAACCACATGATTATACAGACTAATACATACTACATTCGAGCAATAAGAGCCGATTTAATTAATTATGCATCAAAGGCAACACAGAAAGAAGAGGGGAAACTAACTTGTCATTAAGTCGGTCTCTACGTGCCTTCTCCCTACAAGCTTTGGAGCTAGAAGGACCACACGAATCAGATCTCCCCCTGCAATATAAGAAAAGGTAAGCCTTTGAAAAGAAAGTGTGAGTTCATGATTACTAATGCTACTCACGCTACCATGAAGCAAATACCTTACTATAACAACAATCTCTCTTAGTGCCTCACACGAGGCTCCCAAAGCACTAACATAGTGGAGTGCATTGAGAAAGTAAAGGAGTAAATAAATTGATAGGCAAACATAGAGAAACACTACATCAATCAAGCTCTACTAATTATGGAATGTGATACTATATGTTCAATTACTATTAACACAAAACAAATAAAGAATAAGATGCCCACTAATAATGTAACATGGAACAAATCTGCAATGAAGTGCAAGGGACGACAAACAATGGTAAGGCCAAAATCTCTCATGGCCCAAGGGAAAAGCTTTTATGCTTTCACAAATTCTCAGTTACCAACATAGCTCAATCATAAAGATGTCAAAATCACATAATAACTCCTCCATTTACTTCAAATAAACACAACTGCAGAGTATCAGATGCCCATGGACATTATATATATAGAAACAGGGCATAAGGTATTACCTCTTCTTTGAGTTGTTCTCCTTGGGTCCATCTGAGTCACCATATGTTCCTTCTATTTCCGCACTGAGCAATGTAAACAAGCAGAAGGAGAAACTAATCAGACAGCACCCATATACAGAATGCAGAACACTTCATAGATATACTAAAAAGATATAAACGATATTGACTTATAAACATCAAAAACAATAATCCCTGCATCGACCAGCATGAAAAATATTCTCAATATAAATTAAAAATGAGACATTCAAATACCAAAACCAATCTAATCCGAATGAGTAATAGAATGCCAACATATCAATTCGAAATTCAAAGTAATAGCAAGGTATAGGAACAGGTATACGACATAACATGTTACACCTCCACAATTCATCTCAATTCAATACTCTTCATCTACTTTCTTCGGATCTTGCTACTTAGTTCTCCTCAAATGTACACAATCACCAATCACCATTACTACTCAAAATATTCACCTATCTTCAGAAAGAACCATAAAACCTTTTCAAATCTACACTAAAAAATTACTATCCCCCAGCCATGCGGGCGTCAAGCAAGAATAATATCCTTAAAAGAGAAAACCCAAAAACAACTATGCACGGGTGCTAAACACCATATTCGATTCAGCCACTTTTGGCGAGCTCGGATGACACAACCAGATACCATCTATCTCCACTGTTTTGTATTCAATCATTTAGCAATGTGATACATAAACTGTATTTACACTCAACTAGAGTCAAAAAAAAAATCACTTCAAGCCCAGAAATGAAAGAATTGAAGCAGCAAATCCATAATTCAACTGTATTGTAAGAATCAAATATCCCACTAATCTAAAACACTTCAACAACAAATTCAAGCTTTATATCAGATTATCAACTAATACATACACCCTTGAATAATTAAATACAACAATAAATCAGAAACCAATAATATATTCAACTTATCCAATAAAAAGGAATCAAATTTGACACTAACAAATCTTCAATTATACAATTTGAACTAAAAAAGGCATAAAAAATCAAAAAATGCAAAATCATACAGAAATTTGATCAGATTCTCACAAATGAAACAGGAACTAAAGAATTCACAAAAAAGGGTATTTCATAAATTCATCAAAATACAATTTTTAAAAACAATTAAAAACGCTTAAAATGGGTAGTTCCAAAAATTTCCCAAAGTTTCAATTTTTAATCACAAATTTTTCAAGTGGGGTCGAAATTAACTCAAACCCTAACCTCAAAAAAATCACAAGAACAACACCCAAAAATTAAATTACCCCACAATTCAATTCAACAAAAAAAAAGGGAAATAAAAATCAAAAAAATTTAAATTAAATTACCTGACATTAAATGGGACATTCAAAGCTTGTTGCAATGGACAATTATTGAACGCAGGATTTGGGGTAGAAAAATTGCAATCAGGAACAGAGATCTGAAATTCATCTATATAAGAATAATCGTATAACCAATTAGGGTTTTCTTGAGTACCCATTTCCCCAATTAATTGCCGGAAAAAAACCCCTAAATTGAATTTTCCGGTGAAGTTAGAGAGAGAAAGAAAGGGGGGTTTTCGAGGAGAAAGGGTAGAGAGAGAAAAACGGTGGAAAGAGGTGTTAATTTTTTTTTTTTTTTGATTATTTTTGTTTAATTTTTTTTAATTTGATTGAAATAAAATAAAAAAAATTTATTTATTTTTTGGAGGTATAGAAGAAGTGTCAAAAGGAGGAAAAAAAGGTTAGATTCTTGTGACTGTTGTTAGTGAAATTTTGGGAATTTTGGTGATTTTTATTTAATTTTTTTTCTAAAAATTATCAACCAATGATAATGCAATTTTGCAAGTACTTTTAGAAAAGAAGGAAGAGGGAAATTTCTTGGTTCTTTTGGTTGTTGAATTAAGAGCGTGGTCTCCTTAAGGTCGTGGGCTTGCTAGCCCAACACATCAATTAATTCAATTTATGATGGAATAGTTCGTACAATTTTTTTTGCATGACCGATTGATGATGATGTTATGATTCCAGTTCTTTAAAGATTGCTATATTTGAGTTTATTTATTTTTCGAATAGCTTTATTTGATTTGTCGTCCTTTTGAGGAGTAAATGAAGGAAATGGAGAGTGGACTACGTGAGTTTGAGGTGTTTATACTATTTTAAAGATAACAACTTTATAAGGAAATCGAAAAATAAAAGATAGCAATTCTATAGCTCAAATGTTAAGAAGTTTTGATGTCACTTAAAGGAGATCTCGAGTACGAGTGTCACTAAATGTAGAAAAGTCTTATTGAAAAACTCACTCAAGTGTGTGACTACAGATCTACGGTCAGTTTTGAATGGAATCAAAGCTCAGGTCGGTTCGGGAGAGGGTGTTTGACATGTTTGTATTAAAAAGAGCCCTTAAAGCATTTACATGTAATTTTATTTTATTTTAGTTTTTTTTTTTTTTGGGGGGGGGGGGGGGGGTTTCAG